>CAJQZN010016197.1:0-12176 GCA_907164685.1 Colias eurytheme | reverse complement strand
CATACATCCATACATCCATACTTACAAACTTTCGCCTTTATAATAGTATTAGATTAAGATTAAGATGTTTGAATAATCCACAGGTATGGCCCGGATGCGCCGGCGCAGAACTATTATACCGTGATGATGGATCCCTAAAGGGAGTAGCTACAGGCGATGTTGGTATCGCGAAGGATGGAAGCCCTAAAGACATGTTCGAGAGAGGAATGGAGTTCCATTCTAAGATCACTATTTTTGCTGAAGGTAGGTTTATGGAATCATTTTAAGCAATTGCGTAGCTTAGAAGCTATATATGCGATATATATATATGCGATAGATCGCAGGCCTTGAGCGCGGGGACCGAATCTAGAAATTCCGTAACGAAAAAACCTCACGCTCTCCACTACGGGAGGAGGTCTAGCTTGAAGGCATAGCATGCAACAGCTTTACCGCGGCAGTCCCTGAGTGACACACGTCTTTTTTTTACATTTACCACACATACATTTACAATTTATTTGGAGTATTTTAATAAATTTACATAATTTGCTATTTAAAAATGTATACTTCATTCAATAGCGTTTCATAAACTTAACTACTTACTTAATATGTTCGATTTTTTATAGTTAATATAGAAAAAAAACGCAAAACATAAAACGAAAATTCATTTTAGACATTTTAACTAGCATCTGGCGCAAGGTATTAAAAAAAATTAAAGCAACAATAAATTACTTACTTCACTATTTCATTTTTAACAGGATGTCACGGACATTTAACGAAAATGGTTTCAAAGAAATACAATCTTCGGGAAAAGAGCGAGCCACAGTCTTACGGTATTGGTTTGAAAGAACTGTGGGAAGTTAAACCAGAGGTGAGTGTTATGTTTTGTTTATATTTTTCCAATAGAATAAGGATCTTGATGTATTAAGATTATTATTTAAATAAATTTTAGTGAAAAAAATACTTTTTTTTGTTCAAGTTCTTTATTAATTTTTACCACTCAAATAAAATCTTAATGCAATTTAATTATCTTCTTTGTTGTTTTTTTGATAGATTAAAAGTATATTTCAAATCAGAAAGTGATCTTAATTATTACTGTATGGGTAAAATATTTTTATAAAATGTTATATTGTGACAAAAATAATTTTATTCAAATATAATGCTATTTATTCAAAATTCAAACATTCCTGCATATTCAAATAAATAACATTTTACATTAAAACTTTCAGAATCACAAGCCCGGTCTAGTAGAACACACAATAGGTTGGCCTCTCGATAGGAATACCTACGGAGGCTCCTTTATATACCATCTCAATGAAAGCGAAGCCCCACTAGTGGCCGTGGGCTTCGTAGTGGGACTGGATTATAGCAACCCGTACTTGAGCCCCTTTAGAGAGTTCCAGAGATTTAAACTGCACCCCTACGTGAAGCCTATGTTTGAAGGTATTTTTAATTTGATGTTATTTTATAGATAGAATGAATAGGGAAGATAAAAATAAATTCTTGAAATTATGCTTGACCTAAGGTTGCCTGGAAGAGATCGCTGTATTAGTGATAAGGCCGCCTTTTTGTACGTATTTCTTTTTATTATTATTTTGTTACTGGTGCAAATAAAGTGATCCTTCATTCATTCAAATAAATCTAAGAAAGTTAATCGTAAAAGTCGTAATATTCAAATTTCATTTGTGTTATTATAATATTTGACAACGCAAATTCGTGCGAATAGCGAGGCGAAGGTCGATTCGAATAACGAATGCGATAAAATGCGGTAAAATGTGCGTGTTTTTTATTCGCACGAATTTGTAAATGCAGTATGAGAATATACCTGCTACATAAAGAAAAAGTTAATCAACCTATGGATTTCAATTATTTTCAAATTGTTTGTTTTATTTCTGGATAAGATTAAAAACGGTTAAAATTTGAATTTTAAAAATACCGTTGAGAGTGGAGCCGGTGAAATCAGCGAGTAACTATTAGGCCGACGACGGGGGTTCGAATCCCGCCTTGTGAGCTAAATATCAATTGATGTTTCAATATTTATCAATATTTTTTATTCCAGGCGGTACCCGCATAGCCTACGGCGCTAGGGCTCTAGTGGAGGGGGGTTGGCAGTGCCTCCCCAACCCGGTTTTCCCCGGGGGTTGTCTAGCGGGAGATACGGCAGGTTTTCTCAATGTGCCCAGGATAAAGGGCACGCATAATGCTATGAAAAGTGGTGAGTAAATAATGTAATGTGTGAAAATAAATGTATTTTTAAATAGAGATTAATATTATGTAATATTTTGTGAAAAAAAAAATCTTATTTATAAAATAAAAATGAATCGACAAATGCTAAGCGTCGGCTATTTCAGCTTGAGCCAATTTGGCAAATTTTTAACGTTATTACCTATATAATTATTATTAAGGCATAAAGAGGGTTCTTATTAAGATAAAATTAAAAAAAAAGTCTGCCGGGCAGTTAATATATTGTTAAAGTATTTAAACAGGATTTTTAATTATTTATGTTACGCTCAAAGACCGATAATGTTCGTTGAACAAAAAAAAAAAATAGAACGCAACACATTGTGGTAACTGGTAACACCCACACTGTAAAAGATCCACATGATTATTGCTTTTTTTTTAATTCCCTTAAATTTATTTATACACAATTAAATAATGAAATTCTACGTTATAATTTATTATAAACTGTTTTTTTCATAGGTATGCTAGCAGCAGAAAGTGCTATGGAGTTAATATTATCAGGAGAAGCATCTCACGAGAAGGGAGTCACTCCTACACTGTATGAAGATAAATTGAAAGACTCATATGTATATAAGGAATTGAAGGTAAAAAATCTAATGGTCAATAAAACATATTATGACACATGTATGTGTCTTAGTTTGTACTTTATACAATGGATATAAAGTTCATTTTGCTATGTATATTCCTGCAAAAAGTTGCTTAGGTTTTAATTTATATTATTTGAACTAGGATAGTTTATAAATTCGAACTTCGAAGTTTAATGACTTGAGTTTCTATTTTCTTTTGTCATTTGACTAAACCATTTTAAAGAAAACAATGAAGGCAAAGAAAATAATCGTTATATAAAATAAAATAATATGATGAATATAATATTATAGAATAATCTATATTTGTATAAAGGTCACTAAGGATTGCAAGACTTCAGTGGTTATACTTTTTCAGCATTTTTTTATAGGAAACTATCATATAAATACATAAAAAACTGCATATAACAAAGTATTTAAATAATATTATATATCCACAGCAAGTCCGCAATTGCCGTCCATCATTCCACACATCACTAGGTCTATACGGCGGCGTCGCTTACTCAGCGTTTTCCACGCTCGTCCGGGGAAAAGAACCCTGGACATTGAGTCATGGAGGTAAATACTGGAATTTCATTAAAATCTAATGCTTTATTGTGCACCAATTACCAAACTATATAGAAATAAGTGCTTTAAACACAAATGAAATAATCTGATATCATACTATGCCGGCCACACGTGTCAGAAGTGAAACTTCTTTAACAAGATTCAAAGATACCAAAATCGTCGCCTCACTCCATAACGTGACCTTGAAATTTTACTCTCAACAAGCCTTAAGAAGTTTCACTTCAATATAATATATTAAAACAAGTACATTTAAATCAACACTTGGAATTGTATTTCTTTGATTTAACCGTGTTCAAGCAAAACTGAGTTAAACATGAATTTGAATTTTATTTTCTGTTATAATAATTTTTTATCAATATTTTCTTTATAGGCGCTGACCACGCAAGATTGAAGCCGGCGAAAGAAAGCACGCCCATAGAATACCCCAAACCAGACGGTGTTGTTACTTTTGATCTGCTCTCATCTGTGGCTTTAACAGGTAATTATATTAATTGATAACAAAAAATATTAATAGAAATGTGTATTATATATTTAGATGGTTAAGAATTTTGTTTGAAGTAATTTGTTACAACATCTTAATAATAAACAATATAATATAAACGAGTTAGGTAGAGATGATCTAATCTAAAACTGAACGCCCCTACACTGTGTTTACGCTCTCATTCAAAGTAAGTGTATAGACGCAAAACACACAAATTGGTCTGCCTCATTGGTCGTTCAGTCGCCAGCTAGACACGAACAAGAGAATAACCTAAACAACAGGACCAGTTGGCCAACTAGTGCATAAATGACGCGATGCACGACAGAACGGACGTGTCATTCCGTACGTATGCTAGGCAACTGAACTGATCGCCCAATTATTTAACAAATCGGTCAAAGTTTGCAGTAGAATCGCCGCACGCACACAGATAAAGTGGTTCAATAATTATTTGCTCTCACACATTGAAACAATTAGGTTTAGTGGAGGGGCGTTCAGTTTTAGATTAGATCATCTCTAACGACCATATTACAATAACTAAAAAGGTGTAGTTATAAATACAACATTCGATAATCGGACACAAACGCACACATGATTTATCAGTTACGGTGAAACGGTTAAACTATGGTGAGCGAAAAAGAGACCACTGAAGTAACATGTTAAATGACAATTGTAGGATATTTAGCCACATTTCATGTCTATTTAAACGACTAACTTACTTAAAATATCATTGGTAACGACTTCACCGATTTCACTTCCTATTTTTTAAATAATTTCTCATGGTTTCGAGAAGAATTTAATGCAATGTAATAATTGGAAATACGGATTATAGTAGTAAAATTTCAGTAAATCTTCATAACCGCGCGGCACAGCTAGTTATAGATATAACTAGCTGTGCCGCGCGGTTTCACCCGCATTGCTCCGCTCCTTTTGGTCTTAGCGTGATGATATATAGCCTATAGCCTTCCTCGATAAATGGGCTATCTAACACCGAAAGAATTTTTCAAATCGGACCAGTAGTTCCTGAGATTAGCGCGTTCAAACAAACAAACAAACTCTTCAGCTTTATAATATTAGTATAGATTAGTGTATAATAAATATTTAAATGTAAATTCTCATATATTATTTATTATTTAAATGCATTTGCAGGCACAAACCACGAAGCGGACCAGCCCGCACATCTCACGCTACAAGACGACTCTGTGCCCGTTAAGAACAATCTCAACATTTACGATGGTCCAGAGGCCAGATTCTGCCCTGCTGGTGAGATATTTATTTATTACTAGCTTCCGCGCGGAAAAATTAAGAAAAATTAAGATTTTTGAAGTGAAAACTTCTTTAGCGGCGTCGGGTATAAAATCTTAAACTCGCGTCAGGACACGTGGCCTGATCGAAAAAGCGTAAGACGTGTTTTTTTTAGTCCTTTATATTACATGCGTAAGACGGATACCATTCCAAAATATCAAACATGCTGAACGTTAATAATCAAGTTTTCACTTCTGCCGGAGTGCAACCTGTCTTTTTTCTACGTATTTTTCCAGGATAAAAAGTATCCCATTTTATGCCCAGGTTAATAAGGTATAATTTATACCAAGTTTCATCGAAATCGAACCGTTAGTTTTCACGTGATGCGTGAACATACAGACAGACAAAAAATTTTTAATCACATATTTGGGTTTGGTATCGATCCAGTAACACCCCCTGCTATTTATTTTACAATATTTTCAATTTACAGAATTGACCCTTCTACAGATTTATTATATTATGTATTATAGATATTTTTTGTGAAATATCTTTGAAGAATGATTACTTTAATAACTGCATTATTATTAGTATTTTCTTGACATATCTAGATATCAAAGAATTGTATGTTGGTATTAGTGTTTTGAGTTCATCTAAGATAAATCTAAGCTCGAAAGTAAATAGGAGCGAAAAAAAATTCTAAAGGAAGCTGCAACGAATTTTGAACTTTTTACAGAACTAAACATTTGATGATATGTGACCAAAAACTTGGTCAGTATGGTTGGAGGCCTTATAAAAAAAACAAGAGGTTTGGTTTTAAACAATTTTTATTTTTTATTTTCAGGTGTATACGAATATGTACCTATGGAAACTGGAGATGGACAGAGGTTGCAAATTAATGCTCAAAATTGCATACATTGTAAGTATAGAAATTGCTTGTATTTGTTTTAATATAAAATTGTCTACATAGACACAAATAGTACGGAAAATAATGTATTGTTAAATTGTTTTCAAAATTCTTCTTGTATTTAATTTATAGACTGAATTTCAAGGCATGTTACCAATAATACTTTAATTTTAGCACACATTAACATAACATTTTGTGCTTAACTGATACATATTTTACTTGTGCACCTAAAGCCATAGAATTGTATATATTACTAGCCGCTCCGCGCGGTTTCACCCCCGTGGCTCCTCTGCTGTTGGTCGTAGCGTGATGGTATAATATAGCCTTATATATATAGGCCTTCCTCGATAAATGAGCTATCTAACACCGAAATAATTTTTCAAATCGGACCAGTAGTTCCCGAGATTAGCGCGTTCAAACAAACAAACTCTTCAGCTTTATAATATTAGTATAGATATGTCTTACAATAAATATTAAAAAAGACGTGTGGCACTTGGGGACTGCCGCGGTAAAGCTATTGCATGCTATGCCTTCAAGCCACACCTCCGAGCCCGTCCCCGTGGGGAGCGTGAGGTTTTTCGTTATGGAATTTCTGGATTCGGTCCCCGCTCTCAAGGCTCGCGATAGAAGCTATGCAATAGCTTATTACTAAAATACAATAAAATTGCAGGTAAAACATGCGACATCAAAGATCCGTCACAGAACATCAACTGGGTTGTACCTGAAGGTGGCGGTGGCCCAGCTTACAACGGAATGTAGATAATTATACAAATACTATTTATTTGTGAGACATAGATAATGTACCCATACATAATCAAAAAAAAAAATGTAGAAAAACTTGGCATAAAAAAATAGCAATGTAGAAAAGAAAATGGCACAAAAAAATGCGTAAAATGAAATCTGAATCGAATGTTGGCAAATAAAAACCGAATTGAATAGAAGTAAAATTGGAACCTAATGCTTTAAAAATAACGTTGATATATCGTAGACAATTGTTGTTAACAATGATAATTAATTTTTAATTTTACAGGTTGTTTTTTTAATAAACACTTGCGCATAAGTCTGATTAGGAAAAAATTTGTGCGTGTACTAGTGTACACACGTAAGAAGTGAAACTTCTTTATGACCTTATTTTTCAAAAAATAATTTACTATATGCAACTTGAAATACGTCGAATCACGCGTGGTAGGGATAAGAAAAAGATGGCGCGTAACGGAAAAATGTCACGCGTAACGAAAAAATGTTACACTAAATTTTTTTCCAACCCCGATAAAGAAGTTTCACTTCAAAAATACATTGCCACGTAAAATTTAACAACACGAAAAAAAAAACTATACACGGTTGACTTTTTGAACCTATGTATAATTATCATGTATGTGATGTTCTATCTATGTCTTAATAAATGATAAATTAAATTGAACCAAATAGCATATAGGTATTTTTTGCGCTTATTATTTTTAAGTGCAAATTACAAGCAGTTGTAGGATAATCTGTGCTTTCCTTTTAATTTTGACCCTTTATTTTCTATTTTTACAATACTAACAGCTGATTCCGATGAAATTATATTTGTATGAATGGAAATATACTTTTCTAATTGATTTTGCGACAAATATTTTATTATATTTTCATCGTTACTGAATTTTAAATCAATTAATAATATTCAACAGATTTTGAAATTAATGAATGACTCGTAATTTTTGTTAATTACAAATATACCTAAATAGTTAAAAGAAAAGTTTATAATTTTAAATGTTTCATATTTTAAACTGAGTTTTATTCTGTATATTGAAATATAAATCATTATTTATATAAAGTATGTAGTTATATGTAAATAATGAATGCATGGATACAGTATGAATGCATAATATT
Organism: Colias eurytheme; assembly: GCA_907164685.1. Taxonomy (NCBI): domain Eukaryota; kingdom Metazoa; phylum Arthropoda; class Insecta; order Lepidoptera; family Pieridae; genus Colias; species Colias eurytheme. Next base: position 4,312 of record CAJQZN010016197.1, on the reverse strand, counting down.
TTTTTTAGTTTTATACTTTTAATAATATGGTGCTTAGTGATTACCTATAAAAGAAACTATACCTACCAATTTCAGAATATATTTTTCGAACGTTTTTGAATAATGTATTAAAGTATTTTTGATATTAATCTTGTGATGAAATTTTAATAATTGTGTTCAGTCAATAGTAATTACTAATTAACTACAATAAAAGCAGCTGTAAAGTACGTCTAGAATAAGAGTAATTTTGTATGAAGTTTACAATAAACTTTAATTTATGTAAATTGTGTTTTATTTTATGCTATCTGCTTACTCCGGCTTCGCACTGGTTATCATCTTAATATATATAAATCTCGTGTCACAATGTTTGTCCTCAATGGACTCCTAAACCACTTAACCGATTATAATAAAATTCGCACACCATGTGCAGTTCGATTCAACTTGAGAGATCCAACTTGAGAGGTAGTTTAAACATGTAGGTACTACGGGCGAAGCCGGGGCGGACTGCTAGTTTATTTATAAGATTTGAATTTGATCCTAATCAAAGTTGAAATTATTGTCCTTGTGGTCCTAATGGAACAAACCAAAAACGATCAACTTCCGTTTAACCGTTTTTGCACAGCGTTTTTGCATAACAAGTACAAAATATAACTAACACCACGGACTGACACGAATTCATGTATCAAATTTATATTCACAACAAATAGGTCGATAATTACTTATAAGAGAATTATTTATTAAGATAAAAAAATATATATCGCGTGAATATTGTTTATTTAAACCACAGACCTATAGTATTTAAACAAATTTATAAGAGCATCTATACGTAAAATGGACATTATAAATCGGACAATGTCAATAGTAAATTTGATTGACAGTAAATTAGCATTAAAATGAACATTGTAATCAATAATACTTTTCTTTTGTAAACTGAAATTATATTACAACTGATAATACACTCTAACACAAATATGCCATAAAATACAAAAATGATTGGGATCATATTTGCAACAATTTTAATACCACTGCAACTGGTGAGTTTTTAATACTACCAAACACAAAAATCATAGCACAACATCGTTTATTTGCGACGTGAAAGAAAGACAAACAAATTAACACACTTTCGTAGTTATAATCTTAGTAAGGAGAAAAGACTTTAGACTATGTACCATAGAAGCATGTCTACTTAAAAAACAGTACTTCTCTAAGCATTATTCTAAAACGAAGTGTCTAGTCGTCATCATCATCATCTCGCTAAGACTAACAGGAGCGTAGCACTGCGGGTAGAACCGCGAAGCACAGCTAGTATATTTATATAAAAGGCTTATACATATTGTAATGTTTTACAGCTTTTACTTGTAATTTTACTTCTTAATTAAAATACGTAAGTACAAAATTTCGTACCTAAATCTAATCAATTTGTCTTCAAAATGTACACGAGGCAAAGTACCTAATCATTTATAATATTTTGATGGCCTTGACAATATATTATAATGAAATGTTAATTAAGATTAATGTACAGGGCCCAGGGGTTTGTATTTCATGTATTAACTAACTGCTTGCTCCGACTCCGCCTGCGTAGACTTTTATCGCAGCGGAGATAAACCAAATAATAAATTATTGGATTATGTTCAAGAGATCATAAGTAAGTACCTAATAAGGGGTGTAACTAACACGTATATATAGATATAGTTTGCAGTCTATTAAATACCTATAATTTTAATTTTCATAGACCTGAAACTGCCACCTGTGACATATTCTTTGAATTAAGTGCCACAATTACATTATAATGAGGTCACGAGGAAGTTTTATGGCGCGAAAAATTAGACTGTCCCGTCAAGAAAAGGGTATAATGTAGGTATCCAGCAGTTAATGTTGGCCGTGAAATATGTTTCGAATTTTGTTTGTACCCAAATTGAAATTACAGGAATACAAGCACTTATAACTCTTAGACAATTCGAAGTCCCTGTACAAAATAATTATTATCAATAACCCATCGATTTAAAAATTATCAAAATTGGTTCATCTTTATTGTAACTATCACGACCTTTTACTACTGCCTAATTTGAAAGGTTCTTCTAATTAATTTAGTGGCACAATAATATTATGATTCATACATCTATGCTTATTGTTTAAAAATAAAGTCCTTAACTCTATTATTTAAGTACTTAACTCCTATCCCTTCAATGACCCTTCATTATTTACAATATTCATAATTATGACCCACGAACAAATATAAAACATATCAATAAATTGTATAAAGCGCGCGAAAGCAGCAAATTACGGAATAAACGAGAATTTACGTTTGATGATAAATTACCCCGGCTCCAACACCCCATCTGCTGGTATAGCTCATCAAACATTTTTACGAGCTAAATTTGTTTGTACCTAACCCCTTAGTATCGGGTCAACCATTATATTATTCTTTATTACTCGGTCTATTCATTTTGATCGCTCGAGTATGATTTACTGAATACTGTCTGCGACGTGACGTTGTTTTAGTTCCGTTTCATTTTTATTAGCAGCTCTTTTATTAGTCCAGTACCTAATAAAAAATTGTTTATTATTACAATTTTTAACTAGTATTGTATTTTGAGCTTTGTAAAGCGATGCCATTCTTAAGCCTGCATTATTCTCAAAAACAATGTAATTATATTAATCTGTTTGAAATCCATAATTAAACAATTTTGTACTATATATACCTAACTAGGTATACCAAATAGCGAATTACGTTAGTTATTTTAAATTCTTAGATAGAACAAAATAAAAAAGTATAGAAGCGATGAATTTCAACCAGTCGTGTAAAACATTTTTTAAACATAATTTGCTTTTATTTCTGAAAGCAATTTTACTGTGTAGCAGCTCTATAAAATTGGAGATAACACGGGACGGGTGAAGTGAATGTTAATACGAGGGTATGGGAGCGATGAATCATATCAAATTAATTAACATTTCACCCTCGTAAAAATGGATCGTTAATGAAGATATTCCTTTTGCTTAATAACACAATAAGCCCCTGTCGATGTAATTAAATATTGGCTTTTATTTGAGTTCATTTTGATTGGGCACTAGCTATTAGCCTGCGGTTTTACACGGGTGCACCAATTTTGCGATCGCCGGTTATCTTGTATGTATGTATTTTTTGAAAAGTTATCCTATGCCGTTTTTTTATACCTTATTACATTTAGGAATAAATCATTTTAATTCAAATCTGTATGGAGTATAGGCAGAGATTATATGGTACTTAGATAACGTAGATTCTCTGTCCAGGGTAAGGGGAATAATTACCGAGATATTTAAGAGCTATTTATCAGTCTTTTAAGGTAGGTACTTATACGAATAAGGGCTGATTTTTCAATCCTTGGTTAAAACTTATTAGTCGAATAACGTATTAAACTACCATTTATGAAATGTATTCTAATTGCCGGTATTTGACAGTTTACAGGTGACATTTTAATATTATCGTGTAATAATTTATTGGACGGGTAAGTTTTATCCAAGGATTGAAAAATCGGCCCTAAGTATAATATTTTTCATTTAAATTCATCTAGCTACGTAATATCTCGTGTAATTATTCAAGAAATTATAATCCATCTAGACCCAAGCTTCACCTGTACTAACTACTAAGTCGAAACTCTCATTTTTGTTTCAATTACTTACAAAGTAAATTTTTATAAAGTCATTTGTACGAAACACAGCGCACAAAGGATAGAGAATTGAAAAAGTTAAATAATTTCAGCTAACGAGACTCCCTCCGTCTCTGATCTTATTTATAATCTTTACAAATGCGACTTTATACATCTGAAAGTTTTTATTTTGAATTTTCTAAGGCGGACCTCGTTTTGTTTTACTGCTTAGCGTTTTTCTAAATTGGATGCTTGAGATATCATTTTTATTCAAACTATCTTCATAAAATGGCGGCCAAAATCTTGGGAATTCTTATCTTAAAATTGTAATTTCATTGAGACTTGAGCTAAAACGTTTCAAATGTAACTGATTTGTTTTGTGGAGGGGATTAAAATCAAACTGAATATTTTTTTCTTATACATTTTTATTATAAGGGCTCGTGAATTTTCATCGGATCGTCTCTACATACGATCTAGACACGAATTATTTTTTCTATGTTTGGTATCTTGTGCTTCATGACTTAAAACGTAAACTTAATAGTTTGTTTTCATTGTTTTCTCTTGGTTATTTTATGGACTATTTATATTGAATGCATCTTATACAATTATCCTATAAGTTTTTAGATCGAGCTCGATAGAGAATGTTAAATTTTATTGCTTACTAGCTTCCGCCCACGACTTTGTACGTGCATCCCCGTTTTTCCCCG
>CAJQZN010016196.1:0-20112 GCA_907164685.1 Colias eurytheme | reverse complement strand
TGAATAATTCTTTGGATTAAGTGTTTCTTATCCTATCCTACTAATATGTATTATAAATGCGAAAGTTTGTGAGGATGGATGTGCATGTGTATGTTTGTTACTCTTTCACGCAAATACTACTGAACCGATTACAATGAAATTTGGCACAGGGTAACTTGGATTAACACATACGATAGGTTTTATTCCGGAAATCCCCCTGGAACGGGAACTATGCGGGTTTTTCTTTGAAAACGCGGGCGAAGCCGCGGGCGGAAAGCTAGTCTCACATATTTTCACATTAATTTAGATGGATGGATGGATTTAGATAGACTGAAATGGAAAGATAATTAAAATATATGAATATTTTATACGTAATTAAATCAATAGCCACGGTCAGTCATTGAAGTTAAGCCAACCTTAAAATTAATGACCGTAGAGTCTAAATTTAGAATTTAATTTAGACTTGAGTTCAACTTAATCTTTATATTTAGAATTTAGGTTAAGTAATATAAAACAGGAACAGAAGCGCAAACAAGGTTAAAAAAAAATATTTAAAATTTTCCCGCCCATCAATGTATGCACGTCAGAATGTTAAAAACACGAACCGTTTCATTTCACTCATAAAACGAGAACAAAACCAAAACAATCATTTCAAAATAATGAAATACGCTTTGGAAAAAATGCACAGCATTTCGTAAATGATTACGCAAACAATGAAAGAGCCGTAACGTTAAATCCGTAAATAAATGGAAATTGCGACAAAAGAAAAAAGCCAAATGTAATAAAGCGGGTGAAATTCACTGCGTTTCAGTTCTGTTTTTTTTAGATGTCGGTCAAGAAGAATTGTGGCGCGAATTTTAAAATTGTTTTCTTTTTTTCCTTTCATGCCAGTGCGTGATACTTCCTTTGAGTTTTTTTTACGTTTCCGTAGCAACGACGAAGGTTTTTTTTTATGATAGAATACTTTTAGTTTTCTAGTTTTAACTGAGTTATAAGCAATATTTATTTTAGTAGAAATATTTTCTGGAAATAAACACAAAGGGCTAATAAATTTTGCGTTTGGCTGAAAACCGAAGCCCGAGTTGAACCGGAATAAAAAAAAATCGGTAAAAACTAACACAGGAAAAATCAAATCTTTTATTACATAGTACATAATATTACATAGTCATACTGTATATTCTTTCTCAAACATTTCATAGAACTTAGTCAAACCAGAACCAGATGCTAAATATCTAACAAAAAGAAAGCCTTGTATTCCATCTTTCTACACAAAACTCCGTTTATAAAACACCAATTTGTTGTTCAATTATGGAACACCCCAAAAGACAGATTGTACCCGGGAATATAATTACTTCCTTTGCCCATTCTGCTGATAAATATTTATTTTGGACTGAATTAATTTCAGTTAGATTCATTTCGCTCTTATTAACCAAAGTTTTATGCTAAATGTTGATGCATGAATTTCAAACTGCAATCATAACTTTGAACACGGTTTATCTAGAGGCATCTCTAGGGATGTGTGTACTTTTTAATTGAATATTTACATTGTTTAAAAGAGCTTTAATTAGAGATATTAACTTGATTAATATGGCAATGAAGTTTGAGATATTTATTTAAAATAATTTTTGAAGTGAAACTTCTTTATCGGGGTTGGAAAAAAATTTAGTGTAACATTTTTCCGTTACGCGCCATCTTTGATTCGAATTTCTTCTGTAAAGTTGCATATACATAGTTAATTATTTTTTGAAAAATAAGGTTATACAGAAGTTTCACTTCTTACGTGTGTACACTAGTACACGCACACATTTTTGTGTTTATTTTATTGTTTAGTAGCTTTCCGCGCGCGGCTTCGCCTGCTTTGTATACTTAAGCTTAACAAATTACATATAATATAATAAAACCTTCCTCAATTAACTCTCTATGTATTAAAAACCTGATCATAATATGTTAAGTACTTTTAAAGATTTAAGCTTACATGATGATGGAAAGACAGCGAACGGACTTTATTTTATTTTATGTAGAGACAGACACTAGCTGCTATTCACTAGAACCAAAAACAATTCTGCTTACGTACGAAATTCTCATTTAAAATTCTTACAGTTTCACGTTATTTGGATTCCTTGCAACGGTATGCACTAATTTACTCTCTATTTACCTCTAAAGCACAGAGACTAAATCTGCTTCACGAGAATCTGCAGCTTGCATTTCTTATTACTTCAATTTAACATTTCTTTTCTGGTCTTTTGAACACGCTTTATTAGGTTCACCTAGTGTTAGTATGTAATCAACTCCAGACTCAATTTTGACTGACTTTAAACGGACAGATTTAATCCAAACTTTGTAAACAATAATGCATGGTGATAAAGCAATAACTTGACGGTTTTTTTTAGTATAATATTAGTAAACTTCCGTGAACTTAAAAATTACATGACATACTAAATCTTATATATAAAATTCTCGTGTCACAATGTTAGTCTGAATACTCCTCCGAAACGGGTGGACCGATTCTCATGAAATTTTCTGTGCATATCGGGTAAATCTGAGAATCGGCCAACATCTATTTTTCATATGTACCACGGGCGAAGCCGGGGCGGACCGCTAGTATGCCTATAAAATCGTCGTATACAATATATTTAGTTTTACAATTTGCTCTACAAATCTCTGTAGATACTTGTTAATTTTATTCATCAAAGCCTTATATAAAAAGCTACCTATACTGATTCTATAGATAACATAATTCTTTCATCCACATATTAAATCTTATAAGTCATTAAAACAACAACAAATACTTTTTTCCTAACGTAGTTAATTCAAGTAAAAACTACAAAACTTTTGTAGTATATGCCTACAGAAACGTGAACATTACGTCCAAATGTTGGCAACGGAATGAAATTTAAATATTATGCAAACAAAACTTTTGTGCGAGTGCATTAAGAATTCCGTTTTTCGTACTTACAAGTTTTAATAATGTTTCGTAATGTTGGTAGTATGCAAACTAGGCCTTTCTCAGAGTTAGTATAAAAGAGAGAGAAGTAGAGGCTTTTTCATAATAATTTAAATATGTAAAATAAATAAAAAGCAATAAGTATCACTACATAGTATAAAACAAAGTCGCTTTCTCTGTCCCTATGTCCCTATGTATGCTTAAATCTTTAAAACTACGCAACGGATTTTGATGCGGTATTTTTTAATAGATAGAGTGATTCAAGAGGAAGGTTTTAGTATATAATTTATTATGTTTTAGACACAGCGGGCGAAGCCGCGGGCGGAAAGCTAGTATTATATAAAACTTAAAGAACACCTTTTGCATTTATCTATGGTAAGCACTATTGCTTAATATTTTTAATTAAATGACCTATTTTTTGTACATTTTTGTTACAATACCGAAGTTCTGATCCCTTTAAAGTTCTAATGAAAATACAACGATACATACATACATACACTGGCACAATCAGTTACGCAGTTAGAAACACAAACATGACACTATAATAGCATTCTTATGACTGAAAAAATAATAGATTAACGGAAATATTATAAACATTATATAATTAACAGGAAATCTATATACTAAAATGTGTAGGAAACGTTATAATAAATTGTTCAACGTTTCCTGAACTATTATATGCCGATATTAAATATTACCAAAGTAAATTCTATAGTATTTTTAAATAGAGACGTTGTGGACGTTACTCTAGACATTTTTAAACTTCGTTGGATCTATCCAAAAACATTACGGTTCAATTTTAATTTAATTAATTATTTAATGGATGATAATTTCGTTACGTTGATGACGTACGTTTACATAGTACTTTTAACAAATAATCAGTTCTCTGGCAAATCGAAGCAGGAAAGGAAATATTTGTCAATCCCCTGGGAGATCTGGCTCCAGGTAGTAAGACAATTTTGATTCAATGTAGTCACTTGCTCTTATTTTATCAATATATTTTTATTACGAATCTACATCAGTTGAATCATAAAGTAAAGATTTTATCGTTTGCAGAATACCTTTGCTCAAAATAATATATACCTAATCTTTATTATTAGGACTTATTCAGACTTTGCATTTAATTTCGAGAGATTTTTTTGACACGAACTACATAAAACTAAAGTTTTTTTCCCGGTTCAAGCGACGAATGAAACATAAAATGCAACTCTTAAGATAACACCAGTTTCCAAAAATGGAGATTTTTAAAATGGCCACCAGACACATAGCAAGCGTCCCAATTCCCCGAATGTTCTGAAACTGAAATTTCGGATAAAGCTTTTCTGTGAAATGGATTGCAGTGTTTTACATTTTTGCTACGTGTCTAGAGAAGACTGGCTGAATAACTATTTAAATAACGTTTTTCTAATGGGCATTCTTTGTTGTGGCTATTCGTTTTTATTTCAAAGTTTGCAAGGAAAAATAGACCATGTAATGTAAAGAGTTTTGTGCCTATTAAAGAAAGTTTTAGAGATGTTAGAGAGAATGACAAGATAGTCATTTTTTTTTGAAGAATGACAACATCAATGTTGCTCTTTTATATTGCTCTATATTAAAGACGTATTTAATAAAAACCTGTTATTTTTACTTAACATATAATTTTGAAAAAATAAAAATTGGTTTACAGAAATGGATATAAAAATCAATTTTCCAAGAGTCGTTTTCAATAACAAATGTAAAATCAATTACAGTGCCCATTAAATTTCATAACCGGATAAAAATCCGATCTCATCAAATTTTATAACCGGATACACGATACAGCTATTCTATAGATACAAACAAACATACAAACTTCAATGGAGTCGTATCCTTTACAGTCTGTGTCTGCAAAAGAATTTGCGAATGACGTCGGCTTTTCTATATCATATTAACTTTCAGTTCGTTATTCAGACTTCGCCAAATTTAATTTCGAGAGGCTTAAGAGAATGGATATTAATTTATGAGGTGGAATACCAGAATTTCTTTTTTTTTTTTTTTATTCAAAACAGAGCAGGCATTTGACCGCGATCCCGCCTGGTGGTAAGCGTGGATGCGGTCGATCGCAAATGATGCCTGTCCTGAAAAAGCCTATTCACTCTGGTTTTAAACAATTCCAAATTATATTTCTCAGTTCTCTCTCTTTTATTTAATGATTATTTTTTCGTTATTTTGTTACTTTTTATATATTTTAAAAACTTTCTCTTAGCTTTGAAGTAAGCTTTAAAATGTGTGTTTTGTAACATTTTAAAATCCGCTTTTCAAAGTGAATTCAGACCGCTAAGCTACTCACGTACTCACCTCCGTAATCGAATTTGTTCTACTCTTTCTATTTAAAAGAGAGACACTCTCATATATATTTATCATTTAAAGAAAAATGTTTAAAAATAAGATTGTCGCAATGCAAGTTCGATTTAGTGGGTGGTGGTAAGGTGTTCTAGATTTAATTTAATGTTCTTGTATGTATCTGTCGCAGCGTGTTAAACCAGCTGTTTCATTAATAGACTAGGCTATTTATTAAACAGCGCCGTTATATCGTAACTAGGCTATTAATAAAATGGATGATTCAGCCTGTTTGCTACGACATATCCCCTTTTTTTGCTTCCAACTTTTTGATAAGGTTAAGTAAGAATCCAATATATAGCCAAAACAGATTACTTAACACGTCGATAGAAAGGGCATAGAGTATAGACCATAACTCAGCGGGGTCTCACCAAGAAATTGTATCCATAAAGCTAGCAATATATCCAACTACACAAACCCATAAATTCGCACACACTTGGCGTGACATACGACCCGGATAACCGGGTGAGAATGTACCGGGCATCCATCACGGCGCACCGGTTGTATAGGGTTGCTAGGCGAATAACAGGTTTTTCCACTATTCTGTGAAGACCAGTAGTAAGTTATAATAACCCGATATTTTATTGTTATTGTCTGTGTAAGTATGTTCCGATATTTAAGTCATGTATATGTTTAAGTGTATGTTACCGTAGAATTTTAAAAATCGTTAGATTGCAATCTATCTCGCAAAATAGCAAACTGTTGAATCCGTAACATCTGCTTACAATTTAATTAATTATGTTTTGACTGATTATTATCTATCTATCGAAGTGATAGTACACAATAAAAAATGTCATCATGTATTACCATTTTATTTTCGATTCCTCTCATGTAACAAATGGCTCTATTTATTTAGCATTTCTTAATAAAATTCTTAACCTAATAAAAAATAATATACAAGCAAAAATCTCCCACAAATCATCTTATCCAACCATTTACGAATCTGGCAACCCTATCTCCGGATTAGATTTATCCGTACCTAGCTTGGCTAACGTCCAAGGCGTGCAACGGACCGTGCTCGTCTGCACCGGGCTAACCCGGTCAGAGCCCGGATAAAAATTTTATTGCGAATTACCGAAGTTTCAAATTTGAAACGGATTTTCACGTGATTTAAGAGACCGTTTCACGCTCCGTTGAGATAATGTTTTATTGTAGTTTTTTTTTATTTTTATAAAGTAGGCGTGGATTTTAATTTGAAGATTGCAACACTAGCTTTTAACGTACAGCTAGTTTAATTAAGTAGTCTCTACAAAATTTATTTGTTTTATGTTGATAGGAATAGTTAAATAAAAAGAAAAGTTACTTTTTAATTTTAACTTAATTCTTATAACATTTTTTTATAGATTGTATTGATACTATAAACACTTTTAAAATATTGAAAATTACGGCTACAACGAGTAGTAAAATACGGATTTGTTTTATGGAGAACTGTGTGAAATATCCATCATTTATACAGTCTGCACTGTCAGTGTGACAATTTGCAATTTCTCTCCGCCATTTTTATTATTGCGAAAAATATTACAACTGTCTTTTGTAACATTTACAATATAATGGAATGTACTTATAAATGAATATTTTTCCTTTGATAAGAGATGTTATGTCGAAAAATGACTAATCAATTAGGAAAAATGCGTGGTAAAAGTTGAGAAGTATGCCCTCTTGATGTTGTTATAGCTTCTTATTTAGGTAGAAAATAATTAATATGACCTATATAACATCTGAAGAAAATATATGTATAAAAACCTTTGATATATTGTAGTAGATATAATAAGTCTATAACAAAATAGCTATCCGCTCGCGGCTTCGCTCGCGTTTACAAAGAAAAACCCGAATAGTTCCCGTTCCCGTGGGATTTCCGGGATAAGTCCCTATCCTATGTGTTAATCCAAGTTACCCTCTATAAGTGTGCTAAATTTCATTGTAATCGGTCCAGTAGTTTATGCGTGAAAACCATACATACATACATATATAATTACAAACCTTTCCTCTTTATAATATTAGTATAGATAATAATAAGTTACTTATAGGACTCTATTTATTTTACAAGAACATTTTTTCTGCATTATTATCGAATTAAAAGTTCCTCAGATTTTAGTTTGTCTCTTGAAACTGAGAAATAAACCTACAAAAAACGTTATATAAATGAAAAATTGACATCCCAAGGAGAGTTGAGACCTAGCTCTACTCCTTTACATTGTATAAACAAAGGCTCTATACAATTCAGAACGTCCTTTGTTCTCTTAATTAAACAAAAATAACACTTTTATACTTGAATAAAACGTTTTGTGAAAGAACCTCAAAGTGTTTAATAATGACTGTTACAATCGATAAAAATATTCTAAAATACTTTGTGCTTCGCTCTATATATAGATTTATTATAGGACGAATATTATAATTAGACTGTCAATAATATTAATTATTTATAATTTGAATGAATTTTAATAATATTAAATAGTTTAATCGCTGTTTATGATCAATTTCATCTAAGCTATTATTTTTAAATCATATGCTTCATTTAATCACCCATGACTTTGTTTTTATATATTTTAATTTATCACTAAATACCAATATACTGTATTCAGAATACTAAAACAGTCGTACAACACATATTTTGTGTATAGAAGTGATTTATGCGAACAATATAGACATAATAGGACCCCTGGGTACACCGTACATTGCAAGGTACATCCCCTGCAATGGAACAGGAGACAGCATTAATTTCTGACGTACTGTGGTGGACTTTTGCTATAAGTAAACTAAAATATTTATTATACTTTACGAAGCACTTTTCTAATTTACTGTTATAAAAATTAGAACGTCTGCGTCGTAACGTAGAGTTTTATAATTTTTTTTCTGTATGAAGAAAATTTTGTTTTTCTTGTACTAAAAATTATTGACAAGTAATGAATGAATTTTGGCAAAGACAATTATACTCTGCCTACAAAATAATAATACACAGAATTAATCAGATAATTATGACAATAAATTATATTTCTAGTATTATTTGTTTTTATTTAAAAATATCTCATTGCTTTTGTTCTAATAATTTTGTTATAATAACTAGACTGCGGATCCAATGAATCTTAGACGAATTACCTCGTAAATTTTAACCTGACCCTTATCTAAAGTCGAATGATTAACTAACATTTTGGCGGCAATCTCTCGGGTGCTCAAATATTAACGTTAGCGTCCACAGACTATATTAATGCTGTACAATTTATAACAGGATCCCGTAGCTCATTAGTTACTTATAGAATTTTAGTGTACTGTGGTTATTCGACATGTATTACAGAATTTTGGTACAATAAACCGTAAGGGAAAGTACGATTATTAGTTTATTAATTTTGTACCTTGTTGGATTTTCCTTTTTGTACCTATCTTTAAAACTAAAAATGTATTCTTTAACCAGTAGTTTAAGATATTAGACAATTATATTTTGTTGGGTAAGTTCTTTACCTTACGGCAATTATTTTATATCGTATTTAATCAAATAATTTAAAAATATCATTCAATTCAGCTTAAAGCAAGTTGAAAAATGCTTTTAAAATATATTCGTAAATTGGGTCATGGAAAAAACGAAGCGGCTTAGTTAAAATTTATTTGTTTGTTGTAATAAATGTTTACGACGATTTTTAAATCATTTTTATTGAAATTAATATTCGTGTGTACATTTTTATTGAAACCAATGTGTCGAACAAACGATGTATAAAAGTTACTTCGTGATTTGTCATTTTTTTGTCGACATCAAGCAATTTTTCATAAATTTAGATGTTATAACATCTTTTTGATTTGTCGGTACACAAAATAATAAATAATATCTACAGTACGAATATGTATTCATATTGTGGATAGTACCTAGTAAGTATTATTATTATATCTATAGTACTAATTAATGTCTTGTGGTATTAACAACGCGTAGACGAACTTTTTAATTGAAAATTAATTTCATAAGATAGAATGAATCGAGTGGTCCCGGATCGCACCCCGGTGTAAATTAACAAAATCTTAGCTATCAAAATCAAACAGATATGAAATACACACATAATTCCCCCACACAATAAGTATGCAAAGCTTTTTACTCTTTGCATTTTTATTAGTTACCTACTTTACAATGTAACCTTATTACAGCAAACATTAAAAAAAAACTATATAGTACCACCTGCAAAACAAATTACATTCGCTACAGCATTAAAACGCCATACAATTTTAAAACCTTCTACAAAATACGTCCAAATTCAATTACACTAAATGTTTATTGTTGTATGTTGGCTAAGCTCCAAACACATCTATCTCCCGGTTAGACACCGTCCGGGTATCCGGGTAAACCCGGGTGTACCCGGTTATAAATATGCTGGACAGTGACATTGATTGATAATTATAACAGTTTTATGCCATGCTTAACACATGAATTAGAACCGCATGTACTCTATTTGTGACTACTAAATACTAAATAGTTACTGCATAATAAGTTTTATTCAAAACATTTTTTGTAATTTTGTTGTTAGAGCCTAAGCTGGGATTATCTTTAAGACAACGTCTTACAATAAAAGTATATTAACAAAGTACCGTGTAGTAGGTAAATATAATTCTATAATAATAATTCACCGCAAATTTTATGTAATCATCAATACATCAGTTAGCAAGCAGTGGGTCACCTTCAGTTTTTTTCTGACAGAGAGAGCAAAGGAGCAGGGCACCTCATTAAAGTTGTCATCATCGCCTATGACCACTAGCAACACTGGTGGCGTTTAGATAATTTAGTGTAGTTTTTAATTAATATTTCATACAATATGTATCGTGGAACACGTGCGAGTCGTCACGTAAATAAATCATTATTATTACCAATCCACAACGGTGCATTTCAACGGTGCATTTCACATAGAGCTAGGGCTAGAGCAAGCGCATTCTTTCGTCATGTTTTAGCGTAAACAAAAACTCATATTCAGTATTGATCAGTAGTAGAACATTGCATAGAATATTTTTGAACGCACTAATAAGTATTTTGCTTCTACCTTTTAATAAAACACACCATTACATAATGCCCAAACATTTCATTTATTGCTGCAAACACTAATTGAATACAGGCTCATTGTTACCTCGTGCCTCGCAAATTCTGGCCAGTTTCCAAATGCACACCGCATTGTCCGGTTATATCCGGGTTTGGTCTATCCGGGTTATCCGGGTTATTAATTGAAATGATGTATCGCTGATGCTCTAAATAAAATAATTAAGAATGGTCGATCTATTTTCTATGTAGAGCTGAAAGTCGTGAAAATAAACAACGTGTAATAAAAATTCTTTATAGAAAGTATTATCAAGTACAATTTGTTTGTTTGCGAATATAATCTCAAAAACTACTGCATGGATTGCAAAAACTTAAGTACTATTGGAATTTGGAAACCTATAAATTATTCTTATTCTATAAATTATACTATTTTTCATACATAAATCTTTTAAATAAGCTTCTTAATAACCAGATCGCTGCAGGTAATTTATAGCTAGAGTGGCTCTACTTATGCTTTGAAGCTTCGTGAGGATTGCAACATTGTATTAAAGTATGTTTTTACAAAACATTGAACCTATTGCAAAATGAAATTAAATTTTGAAGTGAAACTTCTTTATCGGAGTTGGAAAAAAATTTAGTGTAACATTTTTTCGTTACGCGTGACATTTTTCCGTTACGCGACATCTTTTTCTTATCCCTACCTCGCGTGATTCGACGTATTTCTATAAAATGGCACATAGTAAATTATTTTTTGAAAAATAAGGTCATAAACAAATTTCACTTCTTATGTGTGTACACTAGTACACGCACACATTTTTTTTAGATAGGAAATTGAATAGAATGCTAAGTTTGAAAAAAAAAAATAATGAAGTGTAACGTTGTAAGTTAAGATTCGAATTCATCTGTACTTGACGTTGACTATGCGCGAATGAATATTTTTTTTTATTCACCGTCTACGTCTAAGGGAAAGATAATAAAAGAAGGTGTGTGCCGAGCACACGTGTCAGCAGTGAAACTTCTTTGGCAAGATTCAAGGATACCAAAATCGTCGCCTTACTCCATGACGTGACGCTAGTGCCATGACGCGACCTTGAAATTTTACTCACAACGCACCTAAAGAATATAGATTCAACTAGAACAAGATTCACTTCAAAAATATAGATTTTCTGAACGGTGATTATATAAACACGAAATATTCTGACAAAATAGAAAAAATCATTCGGAAAAACCAAACCGCATACATTGATTCGTTAAAACACATAAAACCATTTGCGTTTTTATTCTGTATCATATTTTTATACTGAATTTTGTATTCTGTACATTTGCTTCGGTTTCATCATTTTCATATTTTCATTTGTTTTTCGACCAGTGTTGAAACCCTGTGGTTGAAACGCTATGAGATCATATACATTACTCTTCTTTGATAAAGTGGAGAATTAAATAATTATGTTAAATGGTCTTTATGTTTTAGACAAATTCGTTTTAATTTTCAAGCAACGACAATAATTATAAATACCACCATATTAGATATCCGCCACGGTTTCAAAGAAAAATCCGCAAAGTTCCCGTTCCCGTGGGATTTCCGGGATAAAACCTATCCTATGTGTTAATCCAAGTTTCCCTCTATATGTGTGCTAAAGTTCATTGTAATCGGTTAAGTAGTATTTGCGTGAAAGAGTAACAAACATACACACGCACATCCATCCTCACAAACTTTCGCATTTATAATATTAGTAGGAAGGATAGAAAGTAGGATCATTAGGATAAAATGTATATGAAAACCCAACTAACATAAGTTTTTCTGAATGACAATATTAAAATAGTGATTTAAGTAATCCAAAAACGTGGCTATTCAACTAAAAAGCCATTTATCAGAGAATAATGTCGAAAATCCATACTGTGATGTACGAAACGTGAAAATAACTTTGTCTGTAAATTACATTTTCACACGTGAATGGATTTGGATATACGACAGGTATATTGACGGATTACTTAATGGGAAATTTCGTAGGCTTTTGTTTTGGAAATATGGCCGTTACCTACGGACATATTTCCAAAACTAAATAGGAGATGAAAATTGGAGACGTATAATATGAAGTGACGTAGAAAATAAAGCTATCTACACTAATAACAAGTTGAAGAGTTTGTCATTACGTGCTAATCTCAGGAATAACTGGACCGATTTCAACTATTTCACCGTTTGTTACCTATGTATTAATGTATGTGATCGCTGAGTGATAAAGGCATATAATTATGTACCACGGGCGAAGCTGGGTGAAAAGATATAATACAATAACACAGCAATAATCAGTGATATTATAAGTAAATAATTGTAGATATGTTCAACACAACATCTATCTCCAAAAACGCCACACTAAAACACACGATTAGACGTCAATGAAGTGTGAATTCAACAATACGCGAAAAAAAAATGTGGCCAATTAGCCACATTTCGACGTGCCATTAGCCATCTTTTTACTTATAATATCGTTGGCTATAATGAGAATGATATCGTTTAATTAAGCTCTTATATAACTCAATTTGGATCCCAATTTCGGGTATTCATGTGATGGATTGCTGTGGTTGTAACTTTTTATCGATAGAGGTACATCACCAATTTTACGGTTGATTGTATTTTGGGAAATATAATATTATTTTTATAATAAACCTATAATTTATAATTGTTACGGTCCAAAAGATGATTGTTGTTAAAGCTTTTTATGAGATTTATGTTTAAATATCATAACATTTCTTTTATTCTTTGAAATAATAAAAACTACAAAATAATGTTAATTAAATTAAATTTAGTTTGACCGAAAAAAAAATATTATTTTTATTTAATTTTATAATTTACATGAAACTATTACAACATTAAAAACATGAATTTTCATATGTTACCTCTTACACCATATTCTAACCTCACTATAACATTACATAATCTGTGACACATGAACATTCCCGCCAAAAATGCACAGATAGAACAAAGACCACCATTTGCATTTCATTACACGATGACATACTTTACATGTCTTGACCTAAATTAAAGAACTGGGCTTAATTAGACATCAAAAATTTAACAAACACACGCTACAATGAAGGTACTTCAAATGAAAATGGTTGAGAAAGGTGCACTTGATTTTAAAATGGATGCCGTAAATAGATTTAAGGGTATGATTGGAGTGTCGCTTATGATGGAAAAATACTTTGATATTTTATTTGGATATTGTTTTGTAAAAAATTAAGAAAACATGTTAAGTAGAGCCAAAAAATATTAAATGTAATAAAATAATTTGGTTCATAAATAGGCATAGTTAAGTAGGGGTAGCCAACTGTTATTTTCAAAATATGTATATTTTTTTAAATAACTTAAGCACTGTAGGTATATTTGTACAAGAAAATACTAATAATACATTACTGAAAGTTCGCAATTATCGACTATATCAAAAAGCTCTCTACCTTTCAAAAAGAAACGTCTCACCATTATAATTTAAGGAAAACTGGAAAGGTTTCTTAGTCATAAATAAGAAGTCATAAGGGTCCAAAATACCTACGCTCCGTTTGATGTCACAAAGCGAACAAACCTTAGCCCTTTGGGTTTATTTTCATTATAAATTTGTAGGACACGCTTCAATTTTAATTATTAAACGGGTTTATAAATGGACTGAATACGGGAGTAACTAATAACATCTTGTAAGTTGTAACGTAGTTTGCTGGAACAAGCCCTGAGGGACCCTACTAACTTGGCAGAGTAATGTCGTAAGTTTTCTTTCTAAGGAATAGGTTATTCCGTTTCCACTTTATCATATAGATAAAAATGAGATTTCTCGTGTTATTTCACACAGAAAATTATCAAAAATTTTAAAATTAGGGACGATCTGTCAAGTTTTCTTCATCCTGTTAGGTTAAAATTAGGTCAACACGGCAAAATTGATAATCAATTTTATTTATATTTTCAAACATTGTTTTGATAATTCCATACTTAATATTATAAATGCGAAAGTAACTCTGTCTGTCTGTCTGTTACTCAATCACGCCTAAACTACTCAACCAATTTGAATGAAATTTGGTATGGAGATATTTTGATACCCGAGAAAGGACATAGGCTACTTTTTATTGCGAAATATGTACCATGGGCGAAGCCGGGGCGGACCACTAGTGTATAATAATTTGACTAGGTACATACAGAGGCACATTATCACAAAAAATACGATTGAAACAGTATTCCAAGCATAGGTATAGTATGTATCAGTCTTAAATTACTGATAGACGAATACCTCATAGCCAGGTAGATACCAACTTATTTTATCTATCTTTGGAAACAGTTTTAGAAGTTCCATACGCTAGGGACCGAATTACTAAGAAATATTAATATAATAGTTATCTTTGGCCAGTTACTACAGGACAAAGATGTAGCTATAGCTATAACACAGCCTTTGGGTCACTAATTTAATTTCGTCTAGCGTCTAACTAACATTTATTTTCCATTATTCTTTATACAAGTCTTCCAAGTCATTAAAGTCAAATTATTCCATAAACACATAGATCTTCTTATATATAAAATTCTCGTGTCACAATGTTAGTCTGCATACTCCTCCGAAACGGGTGGACCGATTCTCATGAAATTTTCTGTGCATATCGGGTAAGTCTGAGAATCGGCCAACATCTATTTTTCATATGTACCACGGGCGAAGCCGGGGCGGACCGCTAGTATTTAAGCTAAATTTTTCGCTTTTTCGGTTACACCCGCGCGCGTGAATGAGTCTGTCCTTTTAATCCTAATGTTCCTGTGGGAAAATCGTTATTAAAAATAGCCTAAGTTACTCCTTATAACAACATCTGACAGTGATAGTCCCATCAAAATCGGTCCAGACGTTCCTGAGATTAGCCGGAACAACCAGACAGACAGAAAAACAAAAATATTAAAAATTAACATTATGCCTACAGTGCATATGCATTTAGCAGAAATCGGTTATATGTATCAATATTATAAACAGACACTCCAATTTTATTATAGGTATAGAAAATCCATACTAATATTATAAATGCGAAAGTAACTCTGTCTGTCTGTCTGTTACTCAATCACGCCTAAACTACTGAACCAATTTTCATCAAATTTGGTATGGAGATATTTTGATACCCGAGAAAGGACATAGGCTACTTTTTATCCCGGGAAAATGACGCAATCCCGGAAATCCCACGGGAACGGGAACTATGCGGGTTTTTCTTTGACTGCGCGGGCGAAGCCGCGGGCGGAAATCTAGTAAATTATAAATCATAATATTATTTTACTAGCGTGTTACCACCTAATGATACGTGACAGAAACCGCGTGTAAGCAATAGCTAGGACCCTTCAAAGATTAACGGATCAAAGTATGACGATAGGATCTGGGTTTGGGCTCAAAGTGATAATGTGATACGTGTTATCATGCTTATCAAGTGACCTCCGAGGGTTTTTATGTGAAGGAGTGTGGTAAGGGAAATTATTGGTGCAGGAAGGGTGTATAAAATTGCGCTTGTAGTAGAAATGGAGAAAGCATAAAAGATTTATGGAATTTAGTGTGTTTTATAATTATTGTAAGTATATATGTAATATAAATAATAAGGAAATAGTCAAATTAAAAATGTATTATTATTATTTTCTTCACGATAGGTAGGTATCTATCTACGGATGGAATCGAACGAACTAAAAAAAGACGTGTGGCACTCGGGGACTGCCGCGGTAAAGCTTTTGCATAGCATGCCTTCAAGCCACACATCCGAGCCCATCGGAGTGGAAAGCGTGAGGTTTTTTCGTTACGGAATTTCTCGATTTGGTCCCCGCGCTCAAGGCCCGCGATAGAAGCTATGCAATAGCTTAAAAATTTAAAAATTTATATTTCTATATACGATATTAAAAATACTTTCACTATCATAACGATTATCTTTTGCCTTCAACATGAACAGTTCAAGCGAGTAGTTAACTGCTAAAGCAAATGGTTCGCTCATATCATAGAACTATCCCTTTGGTACTGACCTACATACAGTCGGTTAGCCCAAATCTGATTACCCTAGTTACATGCAGTGGCGGTGCTATGGTAGCAATAATATCAATTCAGGCCCCGCGCAAATGGGGCCCCGTATTTTTAAACCTCACACTTAACACACCAGGGGCCATATTGTGACCTCTTATATCCAGACAGATTACGCTGTGAATTGAACTGACGGGCAAATTCATATTATAATCGCAATAACCAGCTCGCATGGTTAATTATGGTATAATATGAATTTGCAAGTCAGTTCAATTCACGGCGTAAATTGACATGGAATAAGAGGTCATAAATACCTGGGGTCCTAAATTATTGTGAGCGAAGCTTATTAATAAGGAAGAACAATTGTTAGCTTATTAGCAATAGATCAAGGGCCCCTGAAAGAATTTGCTACGGGCCCCGCGCTTGCTTAATTCGGCGCTTGTTACATGTACTCAAACCTCATGGTAGTTTAAACAAAGTGGATATTTGTCCTTTTATTAAGTCGGGGTCAAACGGTAGTCCCTTGATAACGCTTACCAGATTTCAGCCTAGCGAAGAAAATATAGAGAAAATGGTAACTATAGTAACGTGTATAAGATTTGAAATTTATTTTGGTTCTTTTGACAGCACGGAATCTTTTTCCTGTATGTATGTTCAGTGTTTTTGAGGATATATTTATTTAGCAGGATCTGTTACTTAAAATTTTATGGATGCGCTGAATAATTTGTTTTTTATTTTGAAGTTCCTTTAACAGATATGGTTTTATTTACACTTGCTTTTTATAAAAATCCACCTTATGTAATACAAGTAGGAAACTATTACATATAATGTAAGTCCTTAAATTTATGAGGAAACTATAGAGCCGTTTCCACGTATATCCGCGGGCTAAAGTTCGTAAAGTAGATATACCTACATACTATACAGAATTCTCTCTAATTAGTTTTACCTTGTTTAATTTCGAAACAACACTTGTATCACAGATAAAACAAACACACAAACACAAGTTTCACACAAAACTTAGACTAACTTAAACAAGAGACAAGTTGCACAGATGTTTATAACACAAACCAATGAAACTAGAAGTTTCTAGTTGACAATAGTAATAAATAGAAAAACTAGTTATCTGCTGCGACTTCATTCGCATAAAATATAGTATCGATTTAGGTAAAAACTGACGCGTTTTCAAACATTCTCTATCTCTTTTTTTAATAAAGTACTTGAATTATCTCCCATTCACTGACAAAACAAAGTCCTGCAATATTTCAAAAGTACGTAGGTAATGTAAGTCAAATAGTCAGTTTTCCTTTCAATAGAGAGAGATAGAGAGAGAGAGATGTAGAGTATACATATTATAGATTTTATAAATGCAAGTTTCACACGCGGTTTTAGTCACGTGTTTCAAAATATAGAGTCCATCCATTTTTTTGCAAACAGGGAAAAGAGTGTGAAAACACAAACATAAAACCTACTCCTTTTTTGAAATCGGTTACAAGCAGAAAGAGTACAAAATATTCGATTAACAAAAAGGCAATCTAATTTAAAAAATAATAAAAGCTTAAAAAGTTTTTTATTTGAACGTATTTCAATTACTTAGTACATTGTTTGTTCACCTCACGCAAACTATGAATATAAAATATACTGTTATTTAAAAGTAGAATTTATTCAACATTTTATGTTTGCGCTTTTAAAATAAAAAAGCATTTCTGTATATTTTATTTATTGAACTCAATCATGAACCAAACTAAGCAAACTTCATGCATAAAGTAAATCAACTTTAAAGAGATATTTTTTAATTCATACATAATATATAATTTTTGTACTCATATGATATTTATGGCTACAACAAGCTATGGCTGAAAAACAGCGCTGTAAACACTGGCCTTTTGCTCATTGCTTTTACCATACGAGTCCAATACCACCCAATACGCCTATTCGTGATGAACTGTTATTTATCATTTGTTTTTTGTATGTATTTCTTTTTTTATCACGAATACAATCATTAATAGATGTCAAGCTTACTTATTTTAACAAAATAATCTCTAACTACTACGCCAATGGTAATGTTCAATATTGTTCCAATACATAAATAAATACTTAACATAACTATCGATTATTCTACTATGCTAAAAATCCATATAAAAATATATTATTACATATATTTCGATATACATTACATTCCGATAACCAAGGCGGAAACAAACAAACATACAAATATTTGCATTGCGTGATGTAAGAATCATTCGATGGATGAAATGCAAAAGATTCGATTTATGGTGAAGCCATTGTGTATAAATAATTATTAGTAATATGATCGCATTTACAACAAACGATAAGTTATTTTTAATATTTTTTACTTCCCAATTATTAAAATACAAAATTGTTTTAAAAGTAGGTATACATTTTAAATACGTATTATCCTACTAGATAAATAAATCACTAGGTATTTTAAAATGCTATATTAGAAATGTAGACTAATTTAATCTCTAACATAGTAATGTAATATGCTTTTTCGCATCTGCTAGAATGCAAGTTGGTCGTATGACTTTCTTACGCTCGTAATTCAATCTCTGGGATAGTATTAATTACTGACAGATTTATCTTCTATTATATAAAAATGAAACGCTCAATTTGTTGCTAAGTGCAAATCTCGAGAGCAGCTGAACCGATTTCGTTAATTCTTTTTTTATAATACTCCTGGAAGTATGAGTTCTTATGGAGAGAAAACGGAAACACGTACCACGGACGAAGCCGGGGCGGACTGCTATTTATGTATAATCTAAGATTGACGCAATCCAATTAATTAATAATATTTTAATTGTTATTTTTGTAATCTGATTATTCGAAAATTTAAATGTATGTGATAATATTAGGATGTAATTTTAATATAATATGATTGTATTGCAATACCTGCATAAGTTTGCTAATATGTAAAAATGTATTTGTATGCAATAAATTATTTGAATTTGAAAATTTAAATTTAAAGTATTGAAATATCTTCATTCGTTTGCTTATCACTTTAATTGTTCATCTCAACACGATATCGTGCCGCATCAAGATATCGTATGCTGTAAAACTACCAATCGCGTGCGCGTGCGTTCCTGAATAGTTGACTGGCCGACACCGGAAATACACCGGGGAAATACATGGTATTGTCTTAACTCGGAAACGATGTAGTGTCGTACCGTGTAAAGTTACATGATTCCGTAATTATATATAGTAATAAATTTTATAATAATTGGTTTTAAAATAATTAATTTAATTGCAAATGTCGAGTATGTTTGTCGTAATTTCTTTTTATTTTACTAATTATATATTAATTGATTTACTGTATAATACCTGCTCTCAAATTATTATTTTCGATGACGTCATTAAAGATGCAATGGCATTTAGGATTTACATAAATAGCTTTAACATACCTATGTGTATCTTTTAAATATATAATATGAGCGATTAGTGGAGGATAGTCTTAAATCCCCCCCATCAGTTCCAAGCCTTGTCGTGGCCGGGGGGGCTCAGTAGCTCGGAGTGCACTGTGTACTCTGGGTGAAGCTAATTGGACGCGGAGGGGCTGAACGGCCGGTCTGTCGTCTGACGACTCGATTGGCTCGACGGCCAGGGATCCATATAGCTGGCTGGCTGGCTTGAAGGCCGGCTGGCCGAGCTGGCTGGAACCGGCTGGTCACACCGGCTGCCTCGCAGGCTGGCTGAAACCGGCTGCTCCACCGGTTGGCTGGCCGGCTGCCTTGGGCGGCGGCTGGCTGGCTTGTTGTCACCGGCTGGTTGTCCGGCTGGCTGGCTGGCTGGCTGGATGGCCGGCT
>CAJQZN010016195.1:0-12192 GCA_907164685.1 Colias eurytheme | reverse complement strand
GTGACAGTAGTACCCACCTCAACGCTTCGCTTATGAGGCGTGCAAAATAAAAATTACTATCTTCATAGAGGCTTTATGATATTTATAGCAAAACTGGATCCAAGCCGGTTTTGTAGATGTTGTTTATGTTTTAATATGTAACAATATTATGAAAGATATCACCATATTTTATACAACATTTTTACGTTTGCAAAGTAAATTGTAACATTGACACGATTTTAAATTAAAAGAGCAACTATGGAGTTTCTTGCCAGTTCTTCATAGATACTGCTTTCCGAATTTAATGAGTCTCCAGTCAATGACATATTGTTGTAAGAATTAAAATGCTTGAATGTAGAAACAACTTGAATAACACAAATAAAGAAGTAAAGATAAGCCAATATTTATAATAGATAAAAAGAAAGTTCATAAAAACTATTATCACAAACAATTAGTAGAGTTTTGACCTGCACTGAAAATTAAACAATAAGTTTAACGAACCTGATTATTATTTGACCTGAATAAATTCAGATTAGAACAACAATTATTTGCTTATTGCTATGTGCAAAATTAATTAGTTGACGGTAAACTGAATTAAATATTAATCACCTTAATGTTTTGCCATATAAGTTAAAAATTTAAAATATATGAACTTTTATTTATTTATTATTTAGAGGCATATTAATCCGTCAGTCCTCGGATCACAGACACAATAGAAAATCTATTGTGTCTCGGCCCGATCGGGCCGCTCGGTGGTCAATGGGTTAAATAGAAAACAACCTTTCTTGGGTTTTTAAATTCAATTGTAATTGATATAGCTATAACTCAAGAAAGTCTGAAATTATTTTAATGCAGTTTTAATTGTTTCACTTTAAGTGTTCCCATCGCAGTTGAACAACAAAAAAACAATATTCAAACTAGGATCTATGTAAAAATATTTTTTTTAATAATATAGGAGGAACATAATATATTTTATATCAAACTAGCTGTGACCTGCGGTTTCACCCGCATTGCTCCGCTCCTGTTGATCTTAGGGTGACAATATTATATAGACTATAACCTTCCTCGATAAAGTCATATTTTTGGGAAAAGGATTAAAAGTATAAAGAAATAAGGCTTTTTATTTGGAGACCTTGAACCAAATACTCTACATGAAAAATGAGAAAATATCTGTCTGTCTTTATAAATGCAAAAGTAATTCTGTGAACCCGTAAATTTTTCCACACTAATCATTGAACTGATTAAGTTTAACAAATATAGTTTAATCCATCAGGCCCCGGAATCACAGACACAATAGAAAATCTATTGTGTCGCAGTCGGATCTGGCCGCTCGGTAGTTGAGAGGTTAAGACCTGAGTTAGGACATAGCATAATTTTGACAACAATAACGAAGCCGCCTTCATTTAAAACCTTGATTGTACTTATATAATTCAATCTGAGACTAAATGGTTAATGTGTATATTATTTTTATTATAAAATAAGGTAAGTAACTATGTATTAAATATTTAAAAGAAATTGGTACTAATTTAACTAGTTTTCAAATGTAAACTGGTTAGATATATTTGCAATTACTAAAAAGGAACATAACTTCATTAGCACTTATGCATTGTTTTGTACAACCAAATAGTCTAATAAGAATTGGTGCATAACAAATTTGACAGTTACTAATTTTGGAATCACTAATTGGTTCCATCAAAACATCCTGTATTTTTACTGCATAATTCATTACATATCCACACGAAGCGTTCCAAGTTATAATAATAATAAATAAATAATAATTATAGGACATTATTACACAAATCGACCTAGTCCCACAGTAAGCTCAAAGGCTTGTGTTGTGGGTACTAGGCGACGATAAATATAATATTATAAATACATATATAGATAATAACACCCAGACCCAAGAACAAATAATTGAGTTCATCACACAAATATTTGCCCTGACCGGGGATCGAACCCGGGACCGTCGGCTCAGTAGGCAGTTGCTTTACCACTGCGCCAACCGCGTCGTCGAGTTGTTGTTTACAATAACCTACCAGTAAACCTGATGTTTACGATATGAAAATGTGATAATTAACAACATTCATTTTATTTTGACGAATCTTACAACATTTCGTGTGCATTTATTCAAAAACCTTACATTTCAATGTCATGTTATACAATTTAACTGCTATTGACCTTCTGATGGAACCTCGACACCGCTGGGATAGCTAACTATCATCTAAAACATATTGAATATTTATCGAACATCGTAAGCGAAATGGTAAATACGCGTTTTATGCATGACGTATTATTATCAAACATCATTTACACGAGTATCGAAATTGCGACGTACTTTGTTGGAAAACAGCCAATTTAGAATATAAAAACTTGAATCAACTCACCCGATGTCAACTGCGAATTTCTCCTCACCGCGATTCTGCCCACAGAAATGAAACTTAGACGAATGCTAGTCATGATCTTGCGTTTTCAAATTCTACGTGCACGATTCACATCAGCCCGCGTTAAACAAGCCAAAACGAAACACGAATGTAATGGAAATGCTACAAGTTTGCCGTAATCCGTGGTTACAATTTTTTATTGTATTTGTTTGTCAGTGAGAGGCTATTCTGTCATGACGCAACACTTTTAGTCAACATCAACACCGACACTAGTTAAATAAAACACAACTAAAATGCAAACACTTTTGCTGTACTTTCCTATTTTTTGCGTAAGTTTTGAAAATAAAATAAAATAAAAATTCAATTTTATTTTTTTGCTAGATGAGCGGCCATACTGATATTCACAGCTGATTTTGATGTGTGAAATTTTTCTTCAACCAGTACCACGTTGTTTCGGTAGTGCGATTAATATGCCATCTAGTAGTTATATTGGAACTAAATTACTGTTTTACCACGCCGGGTGCGTTTTTATTTAGAAACATTCTATAACATTACTGTTGTTAATAATAATTAAAACTGAAAAAACTTTTTACTTTGTATAGTTTTATAATTTTATTACTCATGATGGAACTAATCAATTATTTTTCTTTTTTTTGTAATAAGTGGATTGAAAAAAAATATTACTTTTTTTAAAGATGTGTAAAATAAAAGATATCCCAAAGAAACTGTGATAGAAACAACGATGAACTCTTTGGATGAACTAAAACTAAAACTTAATTATTTTATCATTGTATTTTCCATTTTAGTTATACTGTTTTGTTCAAAACTATTTTGATGAGAGTTGAAGATGTTTATAACAATAAAAAGACCTATCTATATTTGCATTATTTCATTATACAGCTTGCACCATGCTCCATGATTTAAATTATCGCCCTAATTTGTTTAAAGTACATAATTCCATATATTTAGGTATCTAGTGATTAGTTATAAAAAATATGACCTTAGACATTTTTAAATACGAGTTTAATTCGGTCCATTATTTTAATATGCATTTCCTTCAATTTGAAGCTTAAAATAATTATTGCTTGGTATTAAAATTTATTTCAAACCCTTAAAAGCAAAATACCTATGTTCCCTGATAGGTTCCATTCTGTATTTTTTACCAAATCTATTGGAACGAGAAACGCACCAGCAGGTTGCGATAAGTTCAGTGTTGAAAAAAAAATATTCATAGAGGCAATAACCTCAATAATGTGTAAATAAAGTGGTATACATAATAATTGGTTGAAAAATATTTACGGTTATTTTAAGTAATTTGGATTTTGATTATTTCATTAACATTTTTTTCTATGTTTGTACCTTCATCACAACTAACTAACTTTGATTATTTCGAAAAGCTACAATGAAACGAAAGCTTTAAAGTTTTTTCCAACAATTAATATTAATAATTACTAACGATAAATCGATTGCACGCATCAATTTACGCGCATTACTTTTATGAGTGCTCGATTGTGCGAAGCCACGCGAAGCGTTGCTGTAGTTGGAACATTCAACGTTAAGCATTATGCCGCATAATGCGCTCTAGTGCTGTAATAGGCATGACGAAAGATTTTGAAATTCTCTTCCATAATGTGTGTATACGTTTACTATACAAGAAAAACCCTATATTTCGGTAATATACTTAAATTTAACGAAGATTAAAGCCATTTTTCAAAAAATATTTAATATCTGTGCCAAAACAGCTCGCAGGTGTCATGGCGTAGGCGTGACGTCAAACTTTGGTAAATACGTAATTATTTGTACGCATTGCGAAGAAAATTAAAAAAGTATTTATTTAATATGTGTTATAGAAACGAATTACAAAGTTTATAAGTGGTGTGCAGTATTGCAGTGTGAATCCACATAAAAATAATGCTCAAAAATGTGTTAGTAATTATTTCAAGCGAAAAAATAATAAGAAATTATTGTATAAAGTTGGCGCGGAGAATCCCGAACCATGTATTCGTGAATTCGCAATTATATTTCTGTTCTGAGTCGATAAAGCATACGTGAAACAATAGAAAATAAATAAAAATGCGTATTCTCAACATATTCATAACAACAAAATACATCTGACGTGAGTTGTTTACTTATGCGTGACGTCACGCGTGTTTTAGTCAAAATGGCGAACTTCAGAATTTCAATGTTTTATTTTATTGATAATCTCATTAATCTTAATGTTTTTAAGATTTCTAAGTCGCTATATTTAATTTATTTATTATACATTTTCCCTTAAAAACACTAATACGATCATTTATGGATACTGTCGTCATGCCTATTAGAAAACACGGTTATAGTAAACTGTGATTTTTTATCTGTGAAAAAGAGGACGTTATCTCATGCAGTCTGTGCAATCAGTTGTCCAAAATGGCCGAGACAGAAACTGATAATAACAGTATTGTTAGGCCTGAACGAAATAATAAGAATTTAACGCCAAGCAATGGCCCCCGTCGCGTTACTATTTACAAAACAGAGACAGGTTTTGGTTTTAATGTCCGCGGTCAAGTGTCTGAGGGTGGGCAGTTGAGGTCGATCAATGGTGAACTTTATGCTCCTTTGCAGCACGTCAGCGCTGTTCTCGAGCAGGGAGCAGCGGAACAAGCTGGGATAAGAAAAGGAGACAGGATACTAGAAGTGTAAGTACCTTCCGAAAAGTTTTTCAATAGTTTTAGTCAGTATGGTAATTTTTTTAAGAGTTTACCACTTGTTTGCTTTCTGTCGCCCTGCCGGGCGTAGCATGATACAGAATACAATAATAATATTATAATTATAAAACGCGAATGCTGTCTAGACAAGTAATGAATCATAAACCAGTTCTTGTAGGCTGGTTTTGGAAGCATTCATATGTGTGAAACATCTTCTAAAATTAATCCAATTATTATTCTTTAAACTATTTATTTAGAATTATTAATTTAATCGAAAGTTTGTGTGGCTAAACAATATTTGATTGACCACCTCCTGTCTATATTTTTTAAAGAGATAAACAAACCAATTACTGGTTGCTCAGGTTAAAAATTAATGTAATAAAACCACAAAATTTATTTAGACACTGTATGTTACATAAACTTGTTAATGTTATACAATTCTATTACATGATTACCGGAATAGATCATATTTTTTGCTTTATTGCAACTGTTTTTTTTCATTGTTATTTATTTTAGACTTATTTATTATTTAATAGCTTACATAATATGTATGGTATGCAATGATTACTTGTAAAAAACAATTGTTTAATTTTTATGTAATTTGTAACCATTCTGACGATTTCTTAATTGAAATTTGCATAAGTATATATTTAAATTTAAAGTTATATATATCAAGTTTCAAGACAAAAAATTGTTTTGAAAATTGGACATGACTATAATTATTTCCTTATGTAAAGTAAAATAGAAAAACTCATCACAACTAACGGTCCGCCCTGGCTTCGCCCGTGGTAAATATTTTGCAATAAAAGGTAGCCTATGTTCTTTCTCAGGGTCTAAAGATTATCTGTGCCAAATTTCATCAAAATTGGTCCAGTAGTTTATGCGTGAAAACCATACATACATACAAACCTCTTTATAATATTAGTATAGATTATATTTATATATAAATCTTAATATACAATATATATAAATCTCGTGTCACAATGTTTGTCCTCAATGGACTCCTAAACCACTTAACCAATTATAATAAAATTCGTACACCATGTGCAGTTCGATCCAACTTGAGAGATAGGATAGTTTAAACATGTAGGTACCACGGGCGAAGCCGGGGCGGACCGCTAGTACTATTATAAAATACTTATGTTCTTTTAAAAATATCTAGTCATGCCTACTTTTAAAGTACATAATATACAAATATTACACTTCATCATATTACATTGATATCCAACACCTACTCACATTATACCATGACCTAAATGTTGTAATTCTATCTGATTCATTATTTAATTGTGTTTGATATAGATTAAATCTTTTTAAAATAAGTCATTATCAGAATAGATTAAAATATTTGACTGGTAGAGCACAGAAAATTCAAGTACACATCAAGAGTTGAGTAAAAAAATCTTTGTCTCAATCTCAGTTCTATATATTTTTTTAAGATGCAGTACACATATATGATATATGTTTAGTGCCTCTCATCAATTCCCATTCAAGAATAATTTTATTTCCTACTAGTGAAAGAATTTAAAGGCTAAGGTTCTGTTTGGGATTTCCTATTATAGACAAACAGAAATTGAGTGTCGAAATTACAATTTCAAAACAATATTGCATAATAATAAGTAAGTAAGTGAAGTCCCATGTCCCCTAGTGGGGTAAGGGGCAGATGCATTATACATCTGTTTCACTGATCGATTTTCTTTAGGGACAAGTAGGTGATCAGCCTTCTGTGTCCTACCAGACCAAGTCATTTTTTTTTCTTCGTCTCCACCAGGAATCGAACCCAGGACCCCTCGGTGTTACGATCACGCGTCAAGCACTGTACCGAGGAGGCGGTCGCATAATAATAACTAGAACAAAACAAAACACTTATCAACAATTCCCACAAAGAACGTGAAGCGAGACATATCTAGTTGTCTAGTAAATATTTAGAACTTATTGACCTTATGCACTTATATACACATTAGATATTTAATCTAGCGATATTAATGACCTAGTAACCTATTTAACTTGTTATCAGTGCTAGAAATTGTAGACTCGTGTTATGGATTGTGCATTTGCAAAACCATGCAAAGAGTTAAAATCAATATGTTTCATTGTATGGCTAAATATGGACAGTTGAACATAAGGTAAATGGTAACATAAGTATATTATTTGTTCTGTAATTTCACATGAACATATGAATTGTTTAATAATTATAGAAACACATTGAGTTGTAAATTTACCATAATATATATCGTTGTAAATTTACCATAATATATATCGTTGTAAATTTACCATAATATATAGCTATCCGCCCGCGGCTTCGCCCGCTTTATCTAAAACCTAATAAGTTATATACTAAAACCTTCCTCTTGAATCACTCTATCTATTAAAAAAACCGCATCAAAATCCGTTGCGTAGTTTTGAAGATTTAAGCATACAAAGGGACAGGGACAGAGAAAGCGACTTTGTTTTATACTATGTAGTGATTAATATTATCATTCTGAACATTTTTTATAATAAATGGCTGTTTCTACTGACTTGATGCAATGTACTTATCAATTAAAAGTTCATTATCATTATTATGAGTATGTAGTTACAAAAAAATAACACTTTAAGGTAGAAGAATCATGATTATATTTGATTATCTCTATGCACCAATTCTGCCTAGACAATAATATCAGTTTTATATCGTTTGAGTTGACCAGGGATCATAGACTTTTACAGAAAAATCATATTAGAATCTTATAAGAATGTCAATGTTTCTATTACGATTTCATTTACAGAAACATCCCTGATAATTACCAAGTTATTAGACAAATATATTGCAATAGTTTATAATTATTTCGTCATATTAACACATGTTTATCTTATGTCAATTTCGTTGTTCTTAATGATATTTTGTATGAGTGGGTGAACGTCGTAATAAAGTTCACTCATTTGTTGAATTTGTTTTGTTTATATTTAATTGATTGTCGAGTCCTGTTGGAACGACCTGTGTGGATTTAAAGGAATGTAGTGTGTCGAAAATTTGGTGTGCTTTTTGATTTTAATTAGTTTTCGTAGTTTTATATTAAATGTTGATATTCTCATAGTTATTAGTGTCAGTGATCTGAGTGTGTGTGCATTCTAATCATGTGTTATTGTTAGTTATTAATAATTAAAAAATTGCGTAGTTTTAAATTGATTGTGTGGTAATGAATCAAGATGTCTCTCCAAAGAGGTGGGAGAGGCGATTTTCGTTACTGTTTCTATTATTGTGATAACACGGGCTTTGAAATATATGATCTGGAAGGGCCGGGGCAAACTGTAGCGTTAGTGAGGTGTGTATATCGTACAATTAGTTTATTAATAAAAATGTATGATGCAAATCACTTCATAGTATGCAGAAAAATTGCTTCCCATGTCTGACTGTATGTATGTATGTAGGCTTTAAAACTATGCAACATTTGATGTGGATTTTTATCTATTAAAAATATGTATTTACATAGAATGTATACTGTAGATAATTTGTGTGTGGTTGCATTTTGTTTGTTGATTAAATAGGCCATTATTATCTTTAACAACCATACACAATAATAAGTAAGAATTGAAGAATAGCAACACAATGGAATATAAATTATTTTTGATCATGATCATAGATACTTACTACTACAGTTTGTCTGGTTATGAATATAGGTACTTATGCTTTGTTTCATAAAAATTGTAAAGTATTTAAATATCATGAAACAGATGTGTGATTGCCTGTAATTACACGGGAATTAACAGATACGACATCTGAATTGTACAGATTTTCTCACAGACAAGCTGCTAATTGTAGGAGGCGAGACAATTTTGTGATACAGCGAATTTCTGAGTATTATATAAACTAAGAAAAATTTACGATCATTCATAAACAGTTTTGTTACTGAAAAAAGTAATTACGTGAATGGTATGAATTATGATATCATCTACATAGAGTTAAAATATAAATCCCGTGAACAAAAAAAGCATTGTTGCTTGAAAAAAAAAATCTTGTTGAAGTGAAACTTCTTTATCGGGGTTGGAAAAAAATTTAGTGTATCATTTTTTCGTAACGCGTGACATTTTTCCATTACGCGCCATCTTTTTCTTATCCCTACCACGCGTGATCGACGTATTTCTGTAAAGTTGCATATAGTAAATTATTTTTTTTAAAATAAGCTCATAAAGAAGTTTCACTTCTTAATTGTGTACACTAGTACACGCACACATTTTTGAAGTGAAACTTCTTTATCGGGGTTGGAAAAAAATGTAATGTAACATTTTTTCGTTACGCGTGACATTTTTCCGTTACGCGCCATCTTTATCTTATCCCTACCACGCGTGATTCGACGTATTTCTGTAAAGTTGCATATAGTAAATTATTTTTTGAAAAATAAGGTCATAAAGAAGTTTCACTTCTTACGTGTGTACACTTGTACACGCACACATTTTTTTTTCTTCAGGATCATTCTATCTACTCCATAGTTTTAAAATTCAGTCTTTAATGGTTTGGTGTTAATATAATAGTAGTAGGAATATTATTATAACAATGAATATTTGATTCGGTCTTGAACTGCCTATTACTTTTCTCAACATAAACTTTTCTTTTTTCACATTATTACACCTAATGTCTAAACTATTCTTTTATACCAACTAAAATAGTGTAAAGCATTAGAATATCGTACACAATAAATGTAATTATGACGCGGTTAGATAAACAGCTATAAATATCCCGCACACAATAGAATTGTGTTATCCATTTATTTAGAACAGGATTACATAAGATAAGCTTAAGGTCGAAGGATGTGATAGTGGCATGTCCGGAATTAGATGTGCTTTATCTTTGTCTATTTTATAAAATATATTATATCTATTTATATGACAGAGGACATATTTTTTGATGAAGAATAATTTCTCCGAGTAATCTTATACTATGTAATTACAATATGTTTACATTCAGTATTTTATTTTGGAAGTATGTATATAAAAAGCAATCTTGATTAAAATTTTTATGTTAAGCCTTACAAGTATAAAAAATTAAATTTAATATCTTAAGCTTCCTACAAAGTAAATTAGAATGTAAGTCACTTATCAGAATTAGCCCAGTTTTAATATTTTCAATTAATTTTAATATTTTTAATAAATAATGAATTTTTCTTTACAGCAATGGCGTGAATGTAGAAGGTGCAACACACAAACAAGTTGTCGATCTCATCAAGTCCGGTGGTGACTGTTTGACGCTTACTGTCATTTCTGTTACACAAAAGGTATGAAATAATACTCCTTATTGTGAGTGCCACTTAAATTACTGGTAAAGTCATTATGACAATTAAAAATTCTACGCGCTCAGTATAGGTGTCCAGAATCATATACGTTAATCTGCACTACGGTTGATAATAATTAAGGTGCTCTAAAAAAAAAATTAGTATTGTTGTCCAAAATTTTTGCGCTCTTGGTCCTTCGAAACAAATATTGCATGCATTCTAGCATTGCACCATCCATACGCTAAAAGTTAAAAGAACGTGTAATCAACTGCAGGACATTCACTTTAGGTCTTAGAACATACATTTCCAGTCTGCATCGAACTGCTAAGTGGCTATACCATACAATACCACTACGATCACCAGGTCTCAAAATACGATATTGTCACCAGGAGGCCGAGCGTCTTGAGCCATGCGACGACGGCTCAGCGCCGATAGGCGTTATCGGCGGCGCTGCCAACTCACGCGCGACAGTGTACCAACGTTACGACTATACGGACAAGAGATCCTTACCAGTGTCCATACCGGACTACAGGGTGGTAATGGAGAGGAATACGGGCAGGTCGTATGTGGCCTTCAATGTCCATATGGCAGGGAGACATCTCTGTAGTCGCCGGTATAGGGAGTTCGCGGCGCTACATCAGATTTTGAGGAAGGAGTTTCTTGGTAAGGATTGGGGTGATGGTGCTAAAGGCAGAAGATCTTATTCCCTGATAGTTGAAAACGTGATTCCGAATCTAGTTACAGTGTGGTTGTTTTCCAGTTATACATATTTTTAGTTTATGATGGTTTGTGAGGCAGTATCGTCGTATTAATTGTTATTATAGTGGCCAGAATATATTTTTTCCAACATTTAAAGATTTATCAATAGGACTAAATCATTTATTTAATTGTTTAAGAAGGTTTCATAAAAAATTACGAAGAGATTATTTATGAGTGCATTTCACATATTTCAGGTTTCAATTTCCCAAAACTACCCGGGAAATGGCCATTCACACTCAGCGAACAACAGTTAGACGCGAGAAGAAGGGGCTTAGAACAGTATTTAGAAAAGGTAAACGATTGTTAAATTTTATAGGTGATATGCAGAAATTGGCAGTTGTCTATTAACCCTTAATCGGCCATGACTTCAAACAAGTTTATTTTA
This sequence comes from Colias eurytheme, assembly GCA_907164685.1. NCBI lineage: Eukaryota > Metazoa > Arthropoda > Insecta > Lepidoptera > Pieridae > Colias > Colias eurytheme. Next base: position 758 of record CAJQZN010016195.1, on the reverse strand, counting down.
ATACATCAGTACGGGGTTATATCGAGATTAAACAGTAAAATATTAAAAAGTAAAATATTGGGTAGCTTATAGGTTTGGAGGTGGGATATTATTTCCCTATAACCATTAAAAGTTATGTTTTGTGGGAAATTATTTCCCTATATCCATGAACATACATGTGGGAAATAATCTCCCACTTTTGCCGCTTTTGCCCGCGTCTTTACTCGTCGATTTTAACTCAGGGACAAAAAATAAAAATGCATCATTAAATTTATTATTTATTGAATATGTATGAATTTTTAAATTACTTTTTACTTTACTCAACTTTTTACTTTTTATACCTACTTGGTATCCTTACAGGATAAAGGGAAATATATTCCCACTTGAAGATTTCATGCACGGCTACAGGGTATTAATCTCCCACCATTTTTTAAATTAGAAAAAATAACCCAAAGTAACAGCTTTCGCACGTTATTTTGTTCATATTTGATAAATAACACGTTCTTCTTTACGAATTATAAACAATCGCATATTTACAGGAATTTTTCTGGGCGTAGATCCAAAAACTATCTTGAATTTCGGGAAAAAACGGTCGTTTTAATGAACTTTTTACTTCGATTGTCTACTGACATTCACAGTTGAGGTTTAGAAAGAAGTGTTGCTAGAAAAACATTAAAAGAACTATCTATCTTCAGGTGCGTTCCTTAAATTTTACCGTATCTTTAAAAATACAAAAAATAATAATTAATTTGTGGGCAATGCCGAGGTGGGAAAATAAT
>CAJQZN010016193.1:0-19321 GCA_907164685.1 Colias eurytheme | reverse complement strand
GAGGTAAAAGTAGGAATGAAAATAACTAAAGTTATCGAATATACTTTAGTGATATATTAAATGAAAGTGAACGACCTATCAGTAACAATAAGTCAAATTTTATCAAAATCGGTTCATCCATTTATTTGATATAAAAGTTGTAGGTAACAAAAAAATTAATTTTGACTCAAGTGACATATGAAATGAAAGGGCATGACGTGTAAAGTATAATTGGACATATTTAATCAAAATCGGTTCATCCATTTACTATACCTATATATGGGTAAAAGTTGGAATGAAAGAAACGATTGTTGTCAAGTATACCTAAGTGACATATCAAATGAAAGTGCATAACGGGTGAAGTACAGTTATAGTTCTAATTTTATCCAAATCGGTTTTTCCATTTATTAGATTACAGCATAGATTAAAGCGGTGATCAGATTACAAAAGTGGGAATGAACAATAATCGAATGTGGTCAAATAATATCTCAAGCGGCATATCAAAATATGAAAGAGCAACGTGTGAATTACAATTAGTAATGTTTTATCGAAATCGGTTCATCCGTTTATTACACTTTAGGGGTGACAGTGGTTAGATTAATAAACCAAATGGAGCATCAAACGACAGGATATGTCGTATACATATAGGTACAATTAGATAATATGGTTTACATCAAAATCGGTTCTGCCATTTACCTACTAGGGATGGAAGGAGGTTGAAAGTATGTGAAAGAAGAGGGGGATATGGGAGCGAGAGGATAGCCACACCCTGGAAATTTTGAATTCTACTCAAAGCCACATAGGCCTGGCGCGGCGCTTGGCAATTACCACTTCTTTTGCCACTGTGGTCCATTACACGGTTACGGCCCAACTTAAAAGATGTCAAGGAGCAACAAACTTATATTAGATAGATATCAATATGATGTAGGAATGTATTACGGAGGTAAAGGTAGGTCTCGCTCACTTGAAAATATTACATGAAAATAAGAAACCGAAGTTTAAAAATTAAAAAAAAACCCAACGAAATGAAGGAAAAGAAATAAATAATTTTACAAACTTCCCGACGATCTTTAAAATTATGATAATATGATAATGATAGATAGTATGGCAGCCCCGAGGACTTTGTTTTTTTTTTATTTTTATAAATATTTAAAATGGTATTTATTTTCTATGGTATTTATATGTTCTTCGTTGCGTTGGGTTTTTGAAGTGAAAACTTCTTTAGCGGCGTTGGGTATAAAATCTTAAACTCGCGTCAGGACACGTGGCCTGATCGAAAAAGCGTAAAGTGCGTCACACACGGTGAAGATACTATAATATTTTATCAGTATCTTAAGGTATCCGGTATCAGCGTTCTGACCATCATTTTTCTTTTTGTCATTGCGTACCTACTAAGACCCCTGTAGAACCGCCATCCTGTTACAAATGACCCACAAAATTTCGGGTCATTTGTATCAGGATGGCGGTTCTACAAAATATCAAACATGCTGAACGTTAATAATCAAGTTTTCACTTCTGCCGGCACTCCCGGAGTGCAACCCGTCTTTTTTTTTAATTTAATTTTTATTGCACAGTCTAAACGGTTTAGTTACTACAGGCGCGAGACAGGAAAGATGAGCGCTGAGACAAACGTCAAAACGCAAAGGAATAGAAGGAATCCGCTACGATACTAATTGTCATAAGCGTATGATGTGTTTTGCACAATTTTATTAAATTGCGACTGGATGAAAATTTTGTTCGTGATCATCGTCGTCGTTGGTAGGGTGAACAAATCTTTAGCAAAACATCATCAGTACGCTTATGTCAATTAGTATCGATAGCGGATTCTATTCCTTTGCGTTTTGACGTTTGTCTCGGCACTCATTTGCTGCACAATATATTGTCAAAAACATCCATACAAGGAAGGAAGGAAAATAAATTTGCTCCTTTCCCTCCTGGTGCCTAAAAAATAATATGACATAATTTAAAATAAATTTTACGTAGAAAATTAATTAGGCATTTATTTTTTTAGCTCAGTTTAGTAATAAATTTTACTAAAAGTTTTTTTTAATTATTTATGGTAGTACGTGTTTATTCAATAAAAGTTAAGTAGTAACTACTATGCAGTCACTATTCCACGCGGACGAAGTCGCGGGCACAGCTAGTCTTATATATAAAAATGAATCGCAAAATGTGTTGGTAAGCGCATAACTCGAGAACGGCTGAACCGATTTTGATAATTCTTTTTTTATTATATTCCTTGAAATACGAGGATGGTTCTTACGTAGAGAAAACGTAAATATGTACCACGGGCGAAGCCGGGGCGGACTGCTAGTATCTTAATATAAGTAACTTTGATTGATAAAATCGAAAAAGTGTTTTCTTTATTTCTTCGCCAAGCTATTTTTCTTTTAAATGTGTTATAGTTTACATACTGAATTTGGTAACTATGCCTATAAAAATATACACGGTTTAATTTTAATATGTTAATTATTTCTCTATAAATATAATTTAAACCCGTAAATAATCACAATATATCACCTCCATGGACAGTTACCTAATAATTATGCATATAATAATTTATGACAAAATTGTTAAAACAAGGATGTGTTTGATGATGTGTCAAATAAATAAATTTTTGTATTCATTAGGCTCTAACTCAAAGCTTTAACATTATTTCGAAATGGCGATGTTGAAATATAGATTCCAATAGGCTTTTTATGGTTTTAATGTCAACAAGGTGTAATCGAGTAGAGAGACTTGTGAATGTTTATAAAATTGAAAACTAGATGCATTTGTACAAAGAAATGTAGGAAACGATGTAGTTTAAGAAACTATGGAATTTGATGAATTGTTTCATTTTTTACGTCATGTATTTTTATAGTGTTTTTATTGTTTGTAGTTTGTTTAATTACTGACATCTTAAATCATTTCAATAAAGACATATAATATGATTATCTATCACACAGTAACGACTAAACTTAACTTAATGGAGTTTTCAAAATTTATCAGCAGTAAGTCTAGCTGCTACTTGAATAGGTTTTGATTTTAAATTACACAATGCTCTGTTTTCAAAGATCTTTGGGCTTTAATTACATTTATCAAGGATTTCTGAATATATATTAATATTTTGAAAGAAATAAACTATACTCATTGACAATGGGCGTATTATCAATTAGGTTTTTATGTAAATAATTAATTTTTTCGCGTGGGCGTTGATTTATCGGGACATAAAACTAGTTCATTGTTGTTTTGGTGTTTGCGTACAACAAAAAATATATCCGTGATAGTTTTTTACCAAATACCCATATTTTTTTCGAACGAAGTTCCTTATCGCGCGTTTTTAAAGGTGGAAAATATTAAGACGAAAAGTTGTCACGACACTTTTTGCTATAAATTGTGCGCATGTTTCGCTCTCTCACTTAAAACTTCGTTCCATCCAAGTGTCCTTTGACAACCCACAAGTTGTTTATTATTCTAACATCTTACTGCTAAATAATAGCTTTTCTTAAATTCAAAACTCAATTAACTTCGTTTAGCAGTTAGCAAGTCTGCAAAACGTTACATAGGCCACCAGCTACCAAATATAATACCTTACTACCAATTAAATAACCATAAAGAATGCGTAAATTATAAAATATTATATATTAATTATTGTAAGGGCCGATTTTTCAATGCTTGGATAAAACTTATTCGTCGAATAATGTATAAAACTACCATTTTAAAAACGTATTCTAATTGCCCGTATTTTGTCAGTTTACGTGACATTTTAATATTATCGTGTTATACTTTCTTGGACAGATAAGTTTTATCCAAGCATTGAAAAATCGGCCCTAAGTCTATTTAATTTAACAGTAACTAAACTACGATTAACTTTAACTTTAATCACCATAACCTTAGATTTCAGAAGCATATGTTGTTAAAATAAATTGATAATTTGGTTTTTAGACCACCATTTCTGGAAGATTCGTTTACACAATATTTAAAATTACCTACCAGATAATATCACCAGCGTTACTAATATGGTTATAGATGCTAGGGTTGCCATCTACAAATTTTTATTTATTTTTATATAAATTTTAATAAAACAAGTTTTTATTTTAAAGATAAATTAACAAACATTTTCAGTACCTAATTACCTAAATGCCCTATAGAAACTTATTGAATATTAGAACTACCAGACTTTGATTACCTGTTTTATTTAACATGAGTAGTAATACTTATGTAAAAAACTCACATAGTTATTATAGAATACTATCTTGAATTAATTTTACGAATCATTTTATTAATGGCGTCTTAAAACAATAATAATTTATGACTACTGTGCAAACAGCATTGGTATTGAAAAACAAAATGCGTTAATGAACCTTATAATTATAATATTTTGACAGCCCTATACAGCCTGAGGCACTGAATTAGTGAAGGTTGTAAAATTGATAGATGCTCATAATTAATGGCATACACCTGATATTTAAATCTCATCAAAGTAGTTTGAACTATGTCGTAATTATATGTAACTTTATTTGAACCCGACCGCCTTGGTTGTTAGCTTTTTGTTATCACAAACCTAACTTTATTACAATTTATGACTTTAGCACACCTTTTTATGCTTTGGTATTCTGGCTTATTATTTAAAAGTAACTAGGTGAAGAAAAAATATTAATGAAGAATGTATAAAACCAATTGCTCTTGATAGGGTGTATACATTTTTCTGTTCTCTCAAATCTTCTTATATATAAAAATGAATCCCAAAATGTGTTGGTAAGTGCATAACTTGAGAACGGCTGAACCGATTTCGTTAATTCTTTTTTTATTATATTCCTTGAAGTACGAGGATGGTTCTTATGTAGAGAAAACGTAAATATGTACCACGGGCGAAGCCGGGGCGGACTGCTAGTAATAGATAATTATGATAATTTTACTCTCAGTACCTACTTCATAACAAATAAAAAATAATAATTTAATTTAAATATAATAAGTTAAATGTATTTTTGACTGTTTGAAGAAAGTAAAATGGGGAGGAAATGCATATTGTTATTTCTTTATTTATCTTTACATGCGGTTTATTTATAACACTTCGTTATATATTTTTTATTTTATTTCATTATTACCTATACATTTAAAAAATAGAGATATTTTAACGGATTGATGAATATACAATTAGTTCTATTCATCTGTTTTTTTATTTTAACAGTACATTAATTAAATTTAGTATCATATTATAACGTATATTTTTTTTATTTACAGGCAGCTACCACGAAGGCAAGTACGACTCGGGTGTGTTCGCGGCTCGAACCTACACCCCTCAGAGATACGTCACCCCCGTGTACCGACCATACAGATTCTAATTACTGTGCCATATATAGTCATATATCTTATGTTATGAATAAAGTTGTATTTTTTCAGTATTTTTGTGTTTCATTTTTGTTCAACAATAACTACTTCATTTAAGAATACTCTTCATTTTGCTGTCTCTACAAACATTTCATCTAGATGTCGCGGCACGCTAGCGGTGACCTTCAATGTTTAACGGCAAGTTCGCCTTTGCCTAAATTTCGTTCAAATAGATCCCCTCCACTTCAAGGTCAGCGCTAAACTTACGTGCCGTGAGTTAAACAAATTCATTTTTCCTTCTGTGATGTACTTACTTCATGTGTCAAAGCTCTATATTTCTTTTCTCTTCAAAAACTTCATCTACAAATCTAATTAGTATTTAAGATAAACAATTGCTTAGCAGAAAAAAGTAATTCACTGTACTGTGAGTGTGTTTATTACTTAGCTTGCTTTTGCTAAGCGGACAATATTAAAAGTTTTCGAGGAATATTGAACGTATCTTTTGAAGTGAAACTTCTTTATCGGGGATGGAAAAAAATTGAGTGTAACATTTTTTCGTTACGCGTGACATTTTTTCGTTACGCCATCTTTTTCTTATCCCTACCACGCGTGATTCGACGTATTTCTGTTAAGTTGCATATAGTAAATTATTTTTTGGAAAATAAGGTCATAAAGAAGTTTCATTTTTTACGTGTGTACACTAGTACACGCACACATTTTTTTTTCCGATACTTGTGTTTTTAAGAAAAGCTACATGCGTAGATGAAATGCGTAGGTAATCTTAGTGCATATAATGTTTAATTGTAATTTAAAGTCTAATTGTAAATACATAGGGTATTTATAAATAAATCTAAATAATAAATAACACCGACATTACATTTTCGAATTCTTTCGAAATTTTTAGTAAATTATTTATTTTAAAAACATCCTCTACAAGCATGTTAAGAATTTCAGTATGTGATTAATGCCCTTATACAACAAACGAGAGCGAATTGCCATAGTTAAATATGCATACATTATAATCTATAATGTTATGCAAATTATATTATTCAGCTCATCTTTAACAGGTGAATCCTGTTTAAAGGATAGACCAAACATGGAATAAATATGAAGGAAGTATTTAAAGGGACTGCTAAGGGAACTCAAAAATAAGGCCATGAACATTATTGCCATGTTTTAAATGTCAAAACGGTATTCTAAAAAACTTGAATGCTTACATACCTATCTATACTAATATTATAAAGAGGAAAGGTTTGTAATTATGTATGTATGTATGGTTTTCACGCATAAACTACTGGACTGATTTCAAAAATTCTTTCACCATTAGAAAGCTGCATCTTCTCTGAGAAAAGGCTATATTGCATTTTCAAAAAAATAGAAATCCTTACCAAAAATGCCATAATGTAACCCAAGGTGTATAAAATTCCTTAATAAAAATTCTGTTATCGCGTGCGCTGCGGAATCTATTCCTATGGTTCTTATGAAAAAAAACGTAAACATGTAGGTACCACGGGCGAAGCCGGGGCGGACCGCTAGTATTATATAAACATAAATACCCAGACGTATTTAGCATGTTATTTTACTGATCAACCGCATTTCTCAAAACCTTTTAATTTCCCAATAATTAACATAAACCACAGACAAATAATTTGTACAAAATGTTCGATTATTTTTATGATTTTATCACATCCGCTTGAATATCGTGATTTCGTTACCAGATAGCGGGCATGTATGAAAAACCACCACGGTTCGTTTTTCTAATGAACAATGGTATTCAATATTAATGCAGTGACATAATAGAATTGTTATAATTGAATGATTTAAACACTTTGAATAAAGGTATTTTTATACAACTTAATTATATGATATTGATGATAAGTATTAGGTAAATTCATTACAAGCTCTTAATAGTGGTTCAAAAAAGGCGAAAAAATAATAATCTATTTATTTCTGATCACACACATTCATATAACTACTATTACTCCATATACATACCTATTATATTAATCTATATATTATATAAAACTCAAAGGTGACTGATATAGTGATCTATCAACGCACACGGCACAGCCCAAACCACTGGACGTATCGGGCTGAAATTTGGCATGCAGGTAGATGTTAGGACGTAGGCATCCGCTAAGAAAGGATTTCCCGAAATTCTTGCGGGAACGGGGAAAAACGGGGATGCACGTACAAAGTCGTGGGCGGAAGCTAGTTTCATATAAAACTCTATGGTAAACAATACTTTCGTGCCACTTTAAATTGGATATAATGATCTATGCCACAGATAATAATAATATTATAATACTAGAATTTTTGCGTTGAAGTATCTAAAATAATATAATGACAGTTTTTTAACATAACATATTACCCACAAATAACATTTATTTAAAGGTTCATAAAAAAAAACATTCATCAAAGAATTAACAAACTATACGATTTGTTTATTAGAAGTTAAATGATCGCAAAAAACCTCTACATAATAAAACAATTTCATATAAACAAAAGCTCTAAATCTCATTAAATAAATTCGTCTGTACCGCGTTATTCGGGTAATTAGCGAAACAAATTGTTGCATCTTGTTCGACTTTTCATTGTTTGTGTGTACAATGTGCACAGAGTAATGTGAGTGTAGAGACTAATATTTTTATTTATACAAACGTTGCGCCCCGGCTTTTGGTAGCTAAGTAAATTATTTTCACACAAGCATATCTCTTGAAGCCCGCTTATGCAATCCTTTGTGTAGTTTTAAAGATCTAAGCATGAATAGGGTAGTGATAATTCTAAGTAGTTTTACTACTGTAATTTTTACATTTTAAATAATTAGTTGTTGAGAAACAGTTGATCAGCAGTGATGCTGGACATGTTGACATTACATTTATTCAATAGGCTTAAATAGAGATATCAAATTCAGCAAAATGTATTCCATTGTATTTTGCTTATGTAATATACATATAAACATTCGCAGTTATCACTTCAATTAGGTGCTTCTCTTATATATATATTTTTTTCAATTAGATGAAAGCATATCTCTATATAAAGTTACTCTGTAATCCATTGTATCATAAATTATACGATCGAGGCATTGCGTTAACATTGGTAAGACAATAAAATTTCAAAATATCAATAACAGGTTGAAATCTTCGCTAACGTTTCATACTATATTACGGAATGTAGAACGTTATTTTATTATGGACTAGCTGTGCTCCGCGGTTTCACCCGCATTGCTCCGCTCCTGTTGGTCTTAGCGTGATGATATATAGCCTATAGCCTGCCTCGATAAATGGGCTATCTATAACACTCAAATAATTTTTCAAATCGGACCAGTAATTCCTGAGATTAGCGCGTTCAAACAAACAAACTCTTCAGCTTTATACTATTATTAGTATAGATAGAAATTTAGCCTAAAACTAGCTGTCCCGGTATACGTTGACGCCTTACTCTTATCACTTAGGGATATGAAAAGATGTTGGCCGATTCTCAGATTTTCACACACAAAATTTCATGTGAATCGGTCCAGTAATTTCGAATGAGTGGTATGTCAATGGTAACTAACATTGTGACACGAGAATTTTTTACAGAAACAAATAAAAAAGAAAAAGTTTTCACTACATTTTTAAAGAGTTTGACCCATACACATGACTTTCTCCTTAATTTTTTTAAAGTTACAATTTAGGTCAAAAGACGTAACAATATTTTTAATTAAGATCTCAAATCTCAAAGCTATTATTATGTAAATGAAATTCATAATCTTTACAATTATCTTTGACAATTATAATTTTATTATTCCTAGTAATTAAATGTTATTTTTGTTTACAAAGCCATTACGAAAACAGCTATTTGTGTTTGTTCTATAAAATGAGTTAGCTATATTTGAAGTAAATACAAAAATTGCAGAAAAGACACATTTTTAAAATACCTATATAAAAATCCTTTGCCTTTGTGTATTTTCTGAAATTAACACTCTCTTTTGATTTCGAGTATTTAACATATTATATTTAGATATTGGTACACAACACAGCATCCGTGTGACCTCTACACGTGACTATTAGCGGATATGAGATTGCAATTTTGTTATTATGTCCATGTTAAAGAGCTTTCACATAAGCTTTTAATATCATTTGATTCTGTACTAAATTTAATGTGAAAAATTAGTTTTTTCGTTACGCGTGACATTTTTCCGTTACGCGCCATCTTTGATTCGACGTATTTCTGTAAAGTTGCATATAGTAAATTATTTTTTGAAAAATAAGGTCATTAAGAAGTTTCACTTCTTACGTGTGTACACTAGTACACGCACACATTTTTTATTATTTCAATACAACCCTTTATAATCTTCTCTTTCTTCACTTTCATTTGCTCTATTTTAACTAAGAAATAAATACATATTATTACGTCGTAGTAAATTCAAATATAACATCGTATATTGTACGAACTTCATTTTGATAAAACAACACAAAGTAATACTTACAGTTAGATAGAAAAATCATAATTAAAAAAGTTATTAAGTTAGAAAAAAATCATCAATTCCATGACCCAAATCATGAAGAAACTAGGCTGTAACCACTAAGTCACTGTGTTAATTATAGCAAGTGTATACACGCTTTTACAAATTATACAAGATACGAACATTTGATCTCATTATGAAGTACGAAGTTTGGCGTCTTTGAAAGTGTGAGTGAGATGTATGAAGAGCTCGTAATGTTTAGAAAGGGCACGTCGAATTAATAAATATTATTTTTCATTGGATGTATTTGAACACTTTATAAACCATCGAATAGATGTGACTCTTTCATTTCCTGTTTGTTAAGTAGGACCTCAATGGTCACATTGATAATGATATTTGTGCGAAAAGAAACATAGGTATAAAATGTATATAGGCATAAATGTAATAATATGTTCTGTCTTTTCCTAAAATTCTCAATATGTTCAGAATACTGTTAGGATCAATTATTTTGCATTGAAATAACTTATTTTATGCTTTTACAATTCTTGAATAGTTTTACCTTATTAGTTTGAGTTTTTCCATTATGTAGATTTTTTTAAATAGCTATCCATTACACATAGCCATAGCATCTTTTATATCGAAAAGAATTGCTATTTTTTCCATTGATATATCAACAATAGAATTTATAATTGTGTTCTTGATTGACGTTGCGTCTTTTTATACTGCTATTTATAAATTCATAATTTAAAGGTAATTTTATAGAGAACCAAAAAATAAACATCACCCAAAAATCGTTTTATACTTATATAGAATGGGAAGTCTATAATTGTAAGGTCTACGCCGCTCCACTTGCTCAGTGGTCGGGCGCATCTCGTTATCTCATATTACCTAACCGATCTCGTGTCCAAATGTGTAAAATTTGGACTTCACCAAATTTGAGACTTATTTTATTTTTTTGAAATATATATTTTAGAAAATAATTACCTTAAAACCACCGTATAGATTTTGTCTTTTCTATCATTACATGTTCGAAAAGTTTTGACTAATTTTAAAAGTAATAATAGCACATCTATAATATAACGAGAAATTTAATAATATATTTTTGAGTAACAAAAATGTTTGATGAATGTAAATTAAAAGCTCTTTCTCATGCAAGTGAACAAATCACATTTTAATAGTCTATTGCGAATTTAATGTAACGAAGAATCTATCTACAAAAACCATTATTACAGGTCTTTATCAGAAATATTATGTATTTTCTAAAATTAGGCAAGTTCGTAGTCACTGTGGTATAACCAGTAGCAAAGCACTTGCGACTTCGTTACAGTGCTATATAAAAACACTTCAGTACAAAGTCGGACAAGAAATTTTTTCTCTCCAACTAGTCAAGTGCACTCGGACTAACCATGAAAATCGTTAGTTTATAAATAAAATTCATTAATATTTTGAATATTTATAAATATTAATAACAAGATTATAAGATTATAAGATTATTTTAATTTTAGAACAATTTGTAAACAACAGTTAATTAATATTTCTAAGTTGTAAACAGTTATATTATTAACAAGACATATTTATCTCAACATATTTTATAACTTGCAATTTTCTTTCCCTTTTTTTATTTTGTAATTTTTTTTTCAGTTCACATCAATAACCGCCATCATTGCAGCATCCGCTGCTGCAACAGCAAGCCAAGTCTACCAACCAGAGCACTACAACACGGAGATCTACCAATCACAGGGCGTGGAGCAACATGCGGTGTATCCTGACCAATCACAGCATGGCTACGGACAGCGGCCATTGGCTGAAAAAACCGCGAGGATACTGAACTACCACTCAGAGAATAACGGCCATAATTACCAGTATGCTTATGAAACTGAAAATGGTAAGTTAATTTATTAATTTTAAGCTCTATTTTAAGTAGGTATGTAGGTCTGTATAATATGTTTGGTTAAATTTTGGCGGAAATCTTTTCATAGGTATTAATTATGTACGAAATATTATAAAATATTGATGCTTTTTATATTAGATACCTAAGTAAGTACCTAATTTAATATTAAAAATTATATACCTAAAGTGAAATAATGTAAGTAATTGAAACATTGTCAGTGTTTTAAAATTAGATTTTAGCAGTTTATATATTCAACGAATTTATTCGCTAAAATAATCGCCATTCATTAATTGTAATAACTAAATTCAAACTTTCCAGTTTAGAATAATACTACTACTACTACTACTACTACTCCAGAATAATACTACGAGTCATGTATCTGACTAGAAAAAGCGCCATTAAACGGCCGTAGTTAAAATATTGTTGGCCTACAACCTATCCGTCCTTTTGATACTTCATTTAATCGCCTTAATAGATGCGTATTATGTAATCAATTCCCTAATCTGCCCTTTCAATACGATTTAATAGCCCTAAACAAATTCCCAGGTATCAAAGCGCAAGAAGCCGGTCAAGTGACGCACGGCACAGCAGCCGAAGGGGCCTTCTCTTACACCGGTGACGACGGCCACACTTACACCGTCACATACACAGCTGACGAGCACGGCTTCAGGCCACAAGGTGCCCACCTCCCCACCCCACCCCCGATACCAGACGCCATCTTGAAGAGCCTGGAACAAAATGCTAGAGACGAAGCTAGCGGGATTTCTGATGACGGTTTGTAGTACTTTCATTTAATAATATTATGTAAGTAAATACACTAACTTCACTAGTAAATAAGTCAATAAATAATATGGTTTTAGGTTTAGGGGAAATTTTCAATTACGTAGAAAGTTTTGGTCAATATTTTAAAATCTTAAGTGAGTTTCGAGCAGTGCTCTAGTGCTGCACAAGGAGATGTAGTAGATTCTCGGCGACTACCTATACAAAACATTTCGTTTAGAAGGACACAGAAGCACAGATTAGTAAATACAAGAAAAGTTTGATATCCTTACTTGTGAAGTTAAATCGATCAGTGAAATAGATTATACTAGCGGTCCACCCCGGCTTCGCCCGTGGTACATATTTCGCAATAAAAAGTAGCCTATGTCCTTTCTCGGGTATCAAAATATCTCCATACCAAATTTCATGCAAATTGGTTCAGTGGTTTAGGCGTGATTGAATAACAGACAGACAGACAGAGTTACTTTCGCATTTATAATATTAGTATGGATTTGACCCGTGACTCAGTAGAATTCTCTAATCCAAAAAAATGGTGAGTGTATGAAAATGTAGGTAGCTATTGGAATGAATTCCAAGAACATTATTTTTATACATAAACTAGATTTTAGTGTCCGACCGAAACTGGTTTCCAGGCCGAAACCGAAACCGAAACCGAATGTTCGGCCGTGGCTTCAGTTTCGGCCGAAACCGAAACCGAAACCGAAACTCACGTGGTCAAGTATGAAATTTCTAAAAATACTGAACTTTGGGGGATTTTACCTATTATTTTGCCTTAATTAGGGCATAAAATGAAAACACAGTATATTAAATTTGTTGTAATCATTTATTTAATATAAGATAGAAAAATAATATTTTTAAAATATTAATAACTAACGGTCCGCCCCGGCTTCGCCCGTGGTACATATTTCGCAATAAAAGGTAGCCTATGTTCTTTCTCAGGGTCTAAAGATTATCTGTGCCAAATTTTATCAAAATCGGTCCAGTAGTTTATGAGCCTATTCATTACAATCAAACAAACAAACAAACAAAGTTTTCCTCTTTATAATATTAGTGTAGATAACAATTTTATAATAATTATAACGCATGTCATTAAAGAAACGAATCTTAAATGGCGGCGCTTATCATTCCCTCTTGCTTACACACGGCCGTACGGCATGCAAAAAAAATTGGGAAAAGTAAAATCACTAAAATGTATTTGATTTTCCCTATAATAGTTTTTATCATAAATTAACAATGACAATTATGTATTTGCGATAGTACTTAAATAATGTTTTTTTTTGGAATTTGACAAAATATTTTCTTTGGGAAAAGTTGCTCAGTTTTATGGGCTCATTACAAGTATTATGGGGATTTTGTTGCATTCTGTATACGTAAATATGATAATTCATATAAATACACAAATACCATAACAAAAAAGTTTGTCAATAAACAATTTGAAATAATTAATAAAATACCCTATGTTTCGTTACCGTGTAATTGATCGTGGTGTCTATTATCGATGTTTGGCACAGAGTATGCAAACAAAGGTTGTCAAATTATTTTGCAACTGTCATGCACCACGATAGTCGAGACCTTAATCTGTGGTCGACACTTGTACTTCCGTATTCGATCGAGCCGCTCCTCTGCTGTGCGCGCGCGGCGGCTATTGAAACACGTGTATCGCATCGGATGATTGGGCGCAAATTCATCGAGTGCTGCAGCATCTCCAAGGTACGTGGTGCATTGTTTTTGCTGCTCACTATTTCCGAACATCGATTTTGTGTTAACGTAATTTTCCCTAATGTAGTAGAAGCCACCCGCTATTTCGGCTTGGTGCGATTCTACATTATTTCTGGTGCCGAAACCCGGGAATTTGCGTATCAATTATCATATTCAAAAGCTTATGGTATTACTGGTCACACGTAATTCATAATCTAAAATCAAATTCAATTCCGTTCGTATTAGGTTCTTTGTTTAACAAAGTAGGAAGTTGTTATAAGATCTATTTAAGCAAACACTTATTTTATCGGTGCTTAAATTCAAACGGCTTAAAACAATTTCATATTCTAAAACTTAATACATATTCAGAAGTACAAGTCAAAGTGTTTAATTATTGTAGGAACTAGTTAAGCAATCACATATCTCATCGGTGCTTAATTTTACACAGGCCTATAGTAATTTCACATTCCAAAACATAATTCATTCACGTTACAGTTTATCCTAACTACATAACTAATATTAAAACGTAATATTAGGTTAAATCGTAATATAAAATAATTTCATTTTTATATTAACACTCGGGGGTAAATTGACAATCGAACGTCGAACATTCCAGCGGCTCGCGCAGCGCATCATCATTGTAACTTGTTATTGTAAGTTATAATCTGTATTCATTCACATTACCGTTTCATGCGATTTTCATCCTTAACTTCATACACGTAAAGGTGAAATAATAATTTCATTGTTTCATTTTATTTCATTGTTTGAAAATTTAAATATTTTAAAATCTATTGACTTACCGATAGATCATTGGGATTTTGTTTTAGTTTACCACATTTTATCAAAATTAGACAAGAACTTACGACGCGATTTTGAGGAGAAATATTCTAACGTGGAGTTGCCGTCTTATGATCAATTAAGGGGTTTTTTGCGTTCTAAATGCGAAGCCTTATTACGAGATACACATTTTTCTGGTGTGAACAAATCTTTAAAGCCTTCGACTACTCAAAATCAATCAACGAAACGTTTCAATTCAAATGCACTTGTTGCTATGAACAATAGAGGTAATTCGAACGATAAGTCTAAAGTTTATTCAAGCAACTGCGCGTATTGCCTTAAGTCGCATTCTATTTTTTCTTGTCAAGATTTTATTAGTAAATCGATTGACGATCGTATGGCTATTGCCACTCAAAACAATTGGTGCTTTAATTGCCTGAAGCCATCACATCAATTAAAAAATTGCAAATCTATTTTTTCGTGTCGTATGTGTAAGCGTAAACATCACACCTTACTCCATCGCGATCATAACACTAAGATCGAATCAAATCAAATCGGGTCGTCGCTGGTGTCAAGGTCACATACGAATCATACAGTGCTGTTAGCCACAGCTATCGTTCAGGTTAAGGATGCTTCAGGTAATATGCAATCGTTTCGTGCCCTGTTTGATACGGGCAGTCAGAGCAATTTCATAACGGAATCAGCAGTAAAACTTTTAAATTTAACGCCGGCTTCAACAACCGCGGCAATTAGTGGCATAGGGGAAGCGGATGCACCTATTATTGGTGACGTCACTTGTTCTATAGGCACTAACGGTCGAATTCTATTTAACTTGGATATGCACGTCATATCTAAAATATGTGGCGATCAACCTATCGCTCAACTTAATTCATCAAGTTGGTCCCATATTAAATCGTTGCCGTTAGCGGACCCTGGTTTCGATATACCTGGTCCCATTGACATTTTGCTTGCTGCTGATGTATTCGCTGACTCTGTTCTTAATCAACATATCAAGGGAGGTGTCAACCAACCTACCGCGTTTAATTCAATCTTTGGTTGGCTACTTCTAGGTAAAACTAATATTTCATGTAGTAGTCTGTTGCAGACGTTGCCTGTAATCGATAATGATTTAAATTCATTAGTTCATCGTTTTTGGGAATTAGATTCAGTACCGCAAACTTCAATGCTAACTCCAGATGAGTTATTATGCGAACGTAAATTCGTTGAAGAACACTCACGTGATGAATCTGGGCGTTATATTGTTCGTATTCCATTTAAGAATAATTCAGAACCTACATTTGAGGGCTCTCGCGAAGTTGCTTTGCGTAGGTTCTATGCTATCGAACGTAGGTTGTCACGTGACGCTTTGTTAAAATCGCAATATGTCGACTTTATGTCTGATTACATCGAAAGTGGTCACATGACAGTGGTTCCTGCAGCACAAGTTGGCACAGGAAAATACTACATACCTCATCATTGCGTTCTACGCCCTGACTCTGCGACCACACGCCTCCGCGTTGTATTCGACGCTTCTGCGAAGGATATGCATTCTAAGTCACTGAATGACACACAACTTATCGGCCCAAAGCTACAACCGAATATTTTAAATCTACTTTTACGCTTTAGGGAACACAACGTCGTCTTCATGGCTGATGCTCGTCAAATGTTTAGACAGATTGTAGTAGCGCAAGAACATCGTGATTACCAACGCATTTTCTGGAGGAGTTCTCCTGATGAGCCCCTCTTAGAATATCGTTTAAATACAGTCACATATGGATTAGCTTCGTCTCCGTTTCTCGCTTGCCGTACTCTTCGACAGCTTGCTGAAGATGAGGGAGATTCTTATCCACTTGCAAAACGAGTACTACTGTCTGATGTTTATTGTGATGACGTCACAACCGGATTTTCATCGTTAGAGGTCGCTCAGGAAGCAAAGTCGCAGATTATTAAACTTTTTAAGTGTGGACAGTTTGAACTTAGGAAGTGGGCTAGTAATAAACCGCAGTTATTGTCTGATCTACCCAGTGATAGTTGTTTGACTGGATCCGTATCGTTAGACAATTCTGATAATCAAATTCTTAAGGTATTAGGTCTTAAATGGAATCCATCCACAGATACGTTCGTCTTCGAAATTGAATCTACTTATCGGCCATGTACTAAGCGGTCAATTCTTAGTGAACTCGCTAGGGTTTTCGATCCGTTAGGTTTTTTATCTCCCATCACAATTCAATCAAAATGTTTAATTCAGAAGTTATGGATTCTCGGCGTTGGATGGGACCAAAC
The DNA here is from genome assembly GCA_907164685.1 of Colias eurytheme. Taxonomy (NCBI): domain Eukaryota; kingdom Metazoa; phylum Arthropoda; class Insecta; order Lepidoptera; family Pieridae; genus Colias; species Colias eurytheme. Next base: position 2,153 of record CAJQZN010016193.1, on the reverse strand, counting down.
GCCGCCTAACGAGATCATCAATACATGGAACAAGCATCGCACTCAACTTAATCTTTTGAGTGAACTTCTAATTCCTCGGCAACTTACCTGCACGGATGCTGTATCGTATGAGCTACATGGGTTTTGTGACAGTTCTACCCTTGCATACGGAGCTGTCATCTATTTACGTGTAACAGATGCTGTTGGTAATATTCATGTTTTCTTCGTTTGCTCTAAGGCTCGAGTTGCACCTCTTAAACATACATCGTTACCACGACTCGAGCTCTGTGCTGCAGTTCTTCTATCAGATCTTTACAAATTTGTAAAAGATACGTATCTTTCTCGTATTCATATTGATTCTGTATATTTGTGGTCTGACTCAACCATCGTTTTGTCTTGGCTGCGTTCTCATTCTTCGCGTTGGACAACATTTGTCGCGAATCGTGTCAGTCACATACAGGATATCACCCCTACAGACTGGTGGCATCATGTATCCTCAGGTGATAATCCTGCTGATTTGTGTTCGCGAGGTTTATTTCCGAGTGAGCTTGTGCACAATGCCTTATGGTGGGCGGGACCGTGCTGGTTAACCCAAGGTAGTGATACTTGGCCTACGGATACAGTTGTTGTCACATCAAATGAGGAGAAGGTCGTTATGGAGAAGGAGCAACGGAAGGTAGCTCTTTCCGCTGAAGAGAGAGCTCCAATCGAACCAACAATAATTGACTCTTTACTTAATCGTTATTCATCGTTTCAAACAATCGTTAACATTTTGGCATTTGTATATCGTTTTATCAATAACTCTAGAACCCCAGCTCAAGCTAATCGTAATAATTTCATTAATAACGTTGAAGGACATAACGCATTATTAAAAATCGTTAAACATGTACAGAGTCAAGTCTTTTCGAACGAAATTGCTAATCTTAAATCGAACAAACCTTTATCGAAACCTTTTCGAAAACTCAATCCATTTATCGATCGATTAGGTATTCTCAGGGTGGGCGGTAGAATTTCACGCGCAGGTTTAGAATACGAACAAAGGCATCCAGCCTTTCTACCGTCTGATCATCCATTAACGTTTTTAATTATCGACAACATTCATCGTAACTACTTGCATCCGGGCATCAATACTACGCATTTCTTACTTCTTCAACAATTTTGGATCATATCGGCAAAACGTACTGTACGCAATCGTTTAAGCAAATGTATACAATGCTATCGAACTAATCCGAAGCCATTACAACCGTTTATGAGTGATTTACCGTCATACCGTGTTAATCAAGTCAAACCATTTTCTATAGTAGGCGTCGATTTCGGCGGACCGTTTCGTATTAAATTAGGCCCACATCGAGGTGCTAAGATTGAAAAGGCTTACCTTTGTCTTTTTATTTGTCTTACAACAAAAGCAGTACACCTCGAGGTGGTGTCTACACTGTCCACTGACGCATTTATAGCTGCGTTACGACGCTTTGTGGCACGCCGTGGTCGATGTAACGTGATACACGCGGATTGTGGAACAAACTTTATCGGTGCAAGAAATCAATTATCGTCTCTTATGCATCAAGCTTCTAATTTAGAAAAGATCGAATTTAAGTTTAATCCTCCATCAGCTCCTCATTTCGGTGGTGTATGGGAAATTCAAATCAAGGCGGCTAAATCTCATTTACTTCGTGTAGTTGGTGATCAAGTTCTTACGTTTGAGGAACTTACAACGCTTTTCGTGCAAATCGAAGCAGTATTAAATTCGCGACCGCTTTGTGCAATCAGTTCGGATCCAAATGATCTATCGGTCTTAACTCCAGGCCATTTCCTTACCTTAGAGCCTTTGACAGCTGTCCCTGATGAAGATCTATCAAATGTTAATATAAGTCGGCTTCATCGGTGGCAGTTGTTACAATCATTTCACCAGAGTTTTTGGTCCAAATGGAAACACGAGTATCTTAATTCACTAACACAACGCGCCAAATGGACTAAGGATTCTAAACCGCTTCAGATAGGCTCAATGGTGATAATTAAGGATGAAAATCGTGCGCCACTACAATGGTCTCTTGCCAGAGTAGTGGATCTTTTACCCGGTTCTGATGGTGTAGCTCGGATTGCAGTAGTTAAAACAGCGAAAAATCATATAATTCAAAGACCGTTGGTTAAGTTATGCCCTCTACCAATCGAGGACT
>CAJQZN010016192.1:0-14231 GCA_907164685.1 Colias eurytheme | reverse complement strand
TTATGTAGAGAAAACGTAAATATTATGTACCACGGGCGAAGCCGGGGTGGACGCTAGTATCTTATATATAAAAATGAATCGCAAAATGTGTTGGTAAGCGCATAACTCGAGAACGGCTGAACCGATTTCGATAATTCTTTTTTTATTATATTCCTTGAAGTACGAGGATGGTTTTTATGTAGAGAAAACGTAAATATGTACCACGGGCGAAGCCGGGGCGGACCGCTAGTCTTATATATAAAAATGAATCGCAAAATGTGTTGGTAAGCGCATAACTCGAGAACGGCTGAACCGATTTCGATAATTCTTTTTTTATTATATCCCTTGAAGTACGAGGATGGTTCTTATAGCTAGAGAGCTAGTTAGTTTAGTTTTAGTGCAGTGGCAGTGTAAATGTTGTTGTTGAGGTTATGTAAATTTAACACTTTAGTTAACTACCAAGATATAAAGAAATGAGGATAGGACACAATAACTATTGGTTGAGGTATTTATAAACTCATAATATACTTTTAAGAAAATCACGTTTTAATAAATTTCTAGAATTAAATTAGAACAGCTGATTCAAAATAGCCTAAAAAATCTTAATAATAATAATTACGCTTCACAGCAAGAAGAAATGTACCATATGTACCCGCACAAAGTCGATATTGTGTTGCCTACCGTTCGACTCAATGGCTAGGGTTGTAACTACCTTTAATAATTATTACCAAACTAATAAACCGAGTGATGCGAAATAACCATAATTCTTTTAGAGTTTGATAAAATGATCAGGCAGGTATTTTCTTTAATCCTCTGAATTCTCGGTTACTAAATTGTATCGTTGAAATTATTCTTAATCGCGTAAATTTAATAAATAATCATATGGAAAACACTTTTCATTTGTTTTTTTACTTTCACGCCCAACTACTATACAATAATTACGTTGTTTCGGTATTTTGACGAGAAAACGCAGGAAACATCCGTTGTATCATTTTAGATAGATTGTATATTTTGTATCTGTAGAATTGAAATCAAAGCTATGTATATGTTGTCTCCATTCTTTTCTTATCGGATTGTTGATCCCAATGCGAATGCGTCACTTAAATTTTATAAAAGACAATTAAGAACATCAAAAATAAAGTGATACGTAAATATTTCACAGTGCAATATATTATGTAATTAATAATAATTATATATTTATGAAAAAATAATTACATCAGATTTAATAATAGCAATTGTTTTGAATGTACATAATATGAATAAATGATTACATCATAATAGTAATAATCACAATTGTTTTATTTCCCATTTGTTGCAACCCTAGCATATTTTCATGTAGCAGCAGAAGTACCTACACTGGCGGCGCGGCGGCATCGTGCGACATCAAAGGCATTGCCTTACTAGGTAAGTTTATAATGACTCATTTCTTTTATTATATAATTTACGTTTTACTTTTACAGAATCCGATTCAATGGATTATGAAGACGAGTCACACAACGCCATACGATAGTGATGATGAATGAACATTTCAATAAATGCATGCGTGTTTTTTTTATGTTGTTTTGTAATTGTTAATTGTTTCTTAAATAAAGAAATAAACTAAATATTTAAATGATGATTTGTTATTTGCAACACAACTTTATATTTGAGATTCTTTACAAATGTATATTTAGTTTTGTATCATCAAATTTATAAATTTTATTCCATAGTTTTCAAAATTAAATGTAAATGACCATAAAAACATTAATAAAGTAAATCATTGATGTAAGGTCAGGGAACGTAATACATATATACATCTGACCATGTAGAAGCTAAGTCTTGTTGACTGCTGAAGTCTGTAAAGTTTTGTTGTCTGCTGAAGTCTGTACGCAATGAAAATGTCTGCCGTTTCGAAAATAAGTTTTTAAGACCCTAATAAATAAAATATATGAATGGCAGATCTGGTCAAATACTTTCAAAATTGTATTTTTTTCAGCACTTTCATAAGTGTCTGCCAGAATGTTATCCGCGTGATAATGGTCTGCCATTGTTATTTTCCGATAGTAATAATAATCTATTTTCAAATATCAAAATGGCAGACGTGGTCAAATGGTTTCAAAGTTCGCCAAAAATTTCCACCTGTCTTACCTAAGCGCGCGCCCCGTCCACCACTCTGGGCTTAGTGACTCCTCATCTCATGTATAGTAGGTATAGGGGAATCAACACACAAAAATCCAGGTCTGGTCAAATACATACAGGTAGCTTTGCGCTAGCTCTCTAGCTTCTTATGGAGAGAAAACGTAAACATGTACCACGGGCGAAGCCGGGGCGGACCGCTAGTAAATAATAAAATAATAAATAGTGTATTAGATTTGTTATTGTATCTTGTATACCTACGAATAATTATTCTTACGTCTTGTTGGGAAATGTTCAAATACCTACCTATTGAAATAATTTACTGTTACAAATCATTAGTGTTATTAGTTTTGAGTGAATAGGCATGGATCAGAAATTCAGAATATAATATGCTACTAACTACTCAAATACATACATGTTTACACAACAAACACCACTGACCTCTATAACTATAAGTTATAGAGGTCAGTGACCGTCAGTGACAAACACTATGGATACCTACGCTCGCGAATGCAAATTCGGTGATTTACTAATTATTGATACCTAGTCATTGAATTCGTTTTGAAATAGCCTGTACTTTGTAATTTTTAGTGTTATAGACATTTATAAAATGTGGTGCTCATTTTTTTGTAATAAATCATCCCGAACGCTATTGTATTTTCGTTGTTTTATTTCAAGTGAACACCTATACAATTTTGTCACGAGCCGCCTCTGGCCTCTGGGTGAAATAAACAAGTCAAATGATTTTTGTTCTAATTGTATTTTGGTAGTAGTTTGTTTAGAATTTACATTACCATTGTTTAATTTTTATTTTGTATTTGCAGTAAAATAAAAAGATGAAAAACTTCATTAGGTATATTGTACGACACCTCACTCTGAATCGCGCTAGCGAAATTTTTTCGTTACAGAGCACATATACAACTTTCGGACAATCTTCATTGAGGCCGGCCGGCAAATCGAGTATGTCGAGAAACTTCACTTATTCGATGGAGGTATTCTACCTTCCTTCCTCCACAGTTGTGGGACCCCGACGTGCATTGAACACGCAGCTTTCTGATACTAGTAGCTAAAATCAAAACCTGATGTCTGTGATCAAAACCATAATAATATTTTTACCTATTATTTTACTAAAAGTCGAGTGCATCGAAATCGTAAATATGTTTTTCACCTTCCTGGTTTTTTTTCCATAGTAAATAGTGTTTTTGATTTGTTGTTGTATGAATAATTATTCTTACTTGTTGGTTATGAAATGTATTTTGAAATAATTTACTTTTACAAATCATTAGTGATATTAGTTTTGAGTGAAAATGCTTGGATCAGCATAATATCATATTTGCTACTTCAAATACATGTTTTGATAAAAAAAAACAATAGTGTAATGTAGGTAATAAAATAAAACTGCGTTTTATTGTAGGTAATCAATTTTGACATTATTTATTTCCCAAAATTACAATAAAATAGTTTACGCCAACAAATATAACTTTTATTTTTATAACAATCCTACTTCCTACTAATGCGAAAGTTCATACATGTTTCAAAAGAAAAACTTTTACTTTTACTATTATTTCAATTTATCCGGTTTAATTAAGACTTAATATTGATACATATGATCATTATAAATACAAATAGGAATTAACAATATAACGAATACGTGGCACAACTAAAATTTTACCGATACCACCCGTGGTCATTCTCCTTTGTGGGTCATTTGTAACAGGATGGCGGTTCTACAGCGAAAAAAGAAAAATGATGGTCAGAACGCTGATACCGGATACCTTAAGATACTGTAATATAAAATATTACTAGATTAGATAAAATATTATAGGTAGTATCTTCACCGTGTGTGACGCGCTTTACATTCACGCCATCTAGAGTTAAATCTTTATCATTTTTGTATACGTCTGTGTGTGTAAACGACCCTGTATGCAATGACAGATGTTAAAACGCATAATTTTACCGAATTGGGTGGATTTTAAGGCAATGATATAACATATTTCAATAAAATATAATATTCAGTAACCGCCATGACTATTCCTAGGTTTGATGACTATTCCAATTACGCAAAAACTCAAATAAACTAGAAATGTAGAATTCAGCGCCATCTAGCGGGATATTGGCTGGGAACAGATCGTTGCAATCACCTTAAAGCTTTGCAACGGATTTTGATGCGGTTTTTTTAATAGATAGAGAGGAAGGTTTTAGTATTAATTTATTAGTTTTAGACCAGCGGGCGAAGCCGCGAGAAGTAAGCTAGTCTGATATAATATAAGCCACAAGAAGAAAATAACTCCTCCCAACGCATAAACAACGTACATACTACATACATAATATACCTTTGTATTACAAATTCGTAAATGCAAGAAGATTACATTCCTGTTAAGTGTCGTGCAGCTCACATATGTCTTCATAATATTCGTCCTTAATTTTCACTAGACGTTTTCTTAATTAAACGTCGCTTAAATTCATACAAGCATGTATGGTATGTTGTTAATTTCATTTTAATATCATCGTATACGTTGCATAGTATATGTAATCTGTTTTGGCATCTTAAATGCTTAAAAAAAGCTGTTTATTTTTAATCTGTGAAACAGAAAAGAAATATCGGAGTTTGAAACTCTACATCCTGTAATTTACCGCCAATATAAAAGCAATACTTTCTAAAAATATATGTCTGTATACTCTTTCTCTGCTATTTTCTTTGATTTACTTCATCAAGGTGTATAAGAAAGTACAGAATTTTTTGTTTAGTTAATTTTAAGCATATCTTGTAAGACACTTAAAAAAACAAACAGGCGTTAATACGAACAAAAAAGGTGCTTGTTGACAAATGTGATTCCACCCTTACAATCGCGCACGAGTAAACGAGTTACGGGAAGCGAGTGTCAACAGGGTACGGTCAGCAACCAAAGTGTAACATTTTGTATAACTGCAGAAATTTTTGAATATTTTAGATGTGTAAGCCGTTTGAATATGTTATTTTAGAATGTATGTACTATGCTAATAATGGAAATGCTTTTATGTATGGTACTTTATTTGCATATTTAATTGTTAAATGGAAAGCTTTTAATATGGAATTTTATTTTAGTTTTCACAGTATTTGTTTGTCTTTCTATTGTATTTTTTTTAAATTTAACCGGTAGTCTACAGCAGTAGTATAATACTACATGTGAATAATAAAATAAATAAAGACATCAAACTGAAATGGGTTAAAAATCTAATGGAGTGTTTATTACGACTTAATCGAACACTTTAAACAATATTTCACAGAGAATAGGTATTCTTGAATACTATTTGAAAAATATTACAAACACGAACTTAAAACTTTTAGTTTAGATAAATAGAACAAAAACAAAAATTAACAAAAATGCCAGCATAATTATTTCAAGACGGTCTAATAAATATTTCCGCTATCAATCTTCCTTGCGGACGGTACTCAGAACTATACGTGTAGCAAGATCGTGAGTTACAAGACATAAATGGGTGGATATTTAACTGTTCTATCCAATTTAGCTAATCCTTTATCAAAGTGACATACGACACAGAGCTAATGGAGCGAGCGACTCGATCGATCAATTCTATATAATCACTCTTAAGAGACGATCTCAAGAATATTGTATGCTAATATTTTAGCATAATACATAATTTATCTAGCTTGCCCTTGATCTTGAGATCGTCTACAGGGTGTAATAAAAATGCTAATCTACAAATTTGGTCTTCGCTGTTGTTGGCAATTTACGTATTGTGAAGTAATCTTTATCTGAAGGTCAGAAGTTTAGAATTAACTTTACATAAAATATCTTTTGGCTGTAAGAAGTTACCGTTTAAAGGTGGCACATTCTTATTTTTTTTTTAGTTCATTATTTCTGCATTTATTGATAATACAATTTGTATCCGTACTTTATTTTGAATTTCATTTTTCTTACTCTCCAAAAGCTTTGAAATTATGGAAACACAAAGGGTGTCATGTTTACTTTACAAGAAAGGGTAAGCTCTGCGTGAAGTTGATAACTTGTGAATTGGAGTAGAGACGATAACCGAAAGAGTTCATTGAACCGCATAACGCGTTTGTTTTCGCAAAGGGCCAGGCAACATTGGAAAAAAGATAATAAGAAGATACAAAGAAGAACTAAATGTATGAGTAGGTTGCAATTTTGCACAAAGGAGCAAAAATATAGCAAAAAAATTATGAAGAAATTTTCGTTAATCAAGACTTTTGACACTAAAAGAATAAACTTCTACCGTACTACCTTCTACTTCATTACTGATTTGTGTCCTTACTGGGAAAAAATTGTTTTTACTGCATACCACATTCATTTTTGTACGACATCATAATATTGTCTGGTAGAAATCGCATAATAGCAATAAGACCGTAATCTGTAGAGTAACGTCTTATGCTGTATCTATTATTATTGTGTACAATAAAGAATTCCATTATTATCGTAACTGCGAGTTATTTTACACTGTTCCCACATTTTACGTAATTAATGAAATGTGAATAATGAATAATTAATGAAATTCAAAACGAACAAGATTGTGCATATTTCACGGACATTTTGAACAAAGTAGGTATTCGCTGGAGCAATTAAGCCAACTTGGAAACGTGCGGATTATACCCTTGCACAATGCTTTATCTTATAAAATTATCAAGATTGCAAGGAAATAAAAGATATATCTTGAATATTAATGTTATCTTCATATATTAACAGCCATTAAGCGCGTCACACACGGTGAAGATACTATAATATTTTATCTTAAGATACTGTTATATTTTATATTACAGTATCTTAACGCATCCAGTATCAGCGTTCGGACCATCATTTTTCTTTTTGTCATTGCGTACTAAGACTCCTGTAGAACCGCCATCCTGTTACAAATGACCCACAAAATTTCGCGTCATGCATGCCATGCATAAAACGTTAGTTTTATGCAGAGACCGTCTTTATACATTTTATATTATAGTAAGTACAAGACATTCCCATTACTATTAGACAAGACACAAAAAATCCGAAACAAAAACTTTTTGACATCACGTTCCACAAAAGAATGGAATAGTTAATCCGGAACATATGCTCAAAACTTTCGTTTAATATGTAAAGAATGAGAAGCAATGAAAACTAAACTCCGGGGCTTTCTGTTATTCACAAGGAAATAAAAAGAAAGGAATTTATAAACTACGTTTTAACCTGACGCAAAATAAAATATGTGAGGATTTGCTTTGTGAATAGTAACGCAGATAAGTCCTGTGATAGATTGAAAAACTTCGATGTAAAAGTATTGGAAAATTCACCGTATGGGATACAAGTAGCTACCAAAACATTATTGGTATTACCACAAAACAATTTCAGCACAGTCTAACTGTAAACCAGGGATCTGTCACTTTAATAGTTGTCTATGTGAAATACGACAAAACCAGATTAAAAAGAACCCGCGCTTAAAGATAAACCATATCTTATTTATATTACATATATTTCATGATTTATTTAAATGGGCAGACAATTTAATTTGTTGCTGCAAAAACTCCTGGTAGAATAGTATAGGTAAAAATTGTGAACTTAAGTTTTTTCTTGAAATAACAAAGCCTAACTCACTATTAGAAAAATGTAAAATTAACGCGTACCTAGTCCTATCCTATCCTACTTCCTATCCTACTATAATTAGTGATCTATCAACGCACAGCCCAAACCACTGGACGTATCAGGCTGAAATTTGGCATGCAGGTAGATGTTAGGACGTAAGCATCCGCTAAGAAAGGATTTCCCGAAATTATTGCGGGAACGGGGAAAAACGGGGATGCACGTACAAAGTCGTGGGTGGAAGCTAGTAATATTATAAATGCGAAAGTTGGTAGGGTGTGTGGGTGTTTGTTAATCTTTCACGCAAATACTACTGAACCGATTACAATGAAATGAAACACACATACAGAGGGTAACTTGGATTAACACATATGATAGGTATCCCGGAATTTGCGTGGGAACGGGAACTATGCGGGCGAAGCCGCGGGCCGGAAGCTAGTTTATTATATTTTCAAAGTCGAAATGTATTTTTACGCTGATGTAAGTTACTTGCTCAAATCCAATACTCAAAAAATTGCCACAGTAATTTTATAGCCAATATAACTTGTTATTGTTATATTTTTTATGAAAACAAAAGAAAAAGCTAAAGCGATTAAATGAACTTTTATTTTTTATCATTCACATTTTATTATAACAATCGTTAAGAGTTCTGTTATATCTGTGAAAAAGTAAATAACTATGAGAAATGCTTATATTTCGTCGAACGAAAACACATTTTATGAAACTTTGAAGATTTACGTAGAAGACGAGACTGGAAAGAAGTAAACACATACAACTTCCAACATAATGAGGCAATCTACACGTAGGTACAACAACAATATTTGCAAACATTAAAAAATTCATTTTAATGCCGCGCAGTCGTACAATATTCAAGCAAATGTATGAAAATAAACCTAGAATAAACACGTTTTCCGAGGCATATGAATTCGTTGTAACTTATGACTTGGAATAAGGTAGGTTTCCTTTCAAATTTAGTTTAAACTAACGTTTTAAAATGATTTATAAATTATATGGCTGTAATTATTATTTCAACGATACGAAACAAGTATGAATACATGACTTTAATTCCCTCGTAAATAAATAGTATAATTATTAATTCACTATGAAATATTTAAATGTAAGAAACCGCATCTCTATGTCTAAATAATTTTCAAACAGAACAAGAAATAATCTTTCTTTATGGTGCTTTAGTTCCAATGTCAATTATGTATTTACAATATGAATCATTCTCAACAATTACAGAGAATCTAAAATTTGAACAATCATTTTATATTCCGTAAAATCCTTTATTTTAAAAATCCAAGCAACATTTTACTGTTAACCTTTACCCATTTTCGTTTGTAAGGGGCAGATTTAAAAGCCTATTCCAAGCGGCCGCTATGAACAGAAAACTAAAACCCATTCACGACCGCTCTCTTTAGCTCTCGATTTATCTCGATGTGAATGGGAGGGCTTTAAACGCCAATACTCGTTAAATAAACGCTGAAAGATTTAAAACCTCGCGCACGGTAAACTTCATTCAGTGTAATTAAGTTTTTTGAAGTCTGGAGTGAATGGCTTGCTTTTTGTACACTATAGTGAAAGCCAGACGTTGAAGAATCCAATGAAGAAAGCTGCAAGTAAAGTAATTGTACATTATTAAAACGAAGTACGTTAAATTAAAGGAGAATAAAAGAAACCGATAGATTGCAAAGATAGATTGCAGGAATATAGTTAGCAAAAGGCAAGAAAATAATATTGATTGCTAAGTGGTTGTATGAAATTATAAAATAAGCATCGGTTTTTGAAACTGAAATATGTTTTATGTACCTACTTTACAATTATTCATTATATTCAAAAAACAGACAAAAATAAACAGCTTCTAGATCTTCTAGAAACAGCAGATCTAGAACATTCTGGATTTTTTATAAATTCGTTTATCGAATAGAAATAAACTTTAAACATTTGTTTATTCAACTAAACTACTTCTAAAAACGGTTTCAAATTCGTTCCACTCGATCACTCTTTTTGCGCAAATCCATATTATGATTTCGAAACATGTTTCGTGAATAATATCGTAGATTCAAATAGTTTGCAATATACACCATATAATATAGCAAAAACGTGCTCTGAAATTCAACGAATTGAAAACCGTGCGATACTTTTATATACGATGTTGCGTTATATGCAATTTAAGAAAGAATCAATAAACAGTACATCACGTGGAGCTATCGCCAACTTAGAATTCAATGTTACACTTTGAAATAAGTGTATTCTTAATCTTATTAATGAATTAGTTTTAAAAATATGATTAAAATGGTTGAACATTTTTTTTGTCAATGTTTACAATGATGTTTGAGGCTATAATGCATTTCCATTTCATCTAACGACGGAGCTATAAAACCTAGTTTATAAATATGAATACGTTTAAATTTCATTTATTTTATCTCAGCACTTTCGTATTTAAATTTTTACACAAACATAATATTTTGTTTGAACACATTTTGTTATTATTTTAACCACCAAATAAAACTTTATCTAACATGAAATCCATTCACGCGAACAAAAGAGCGAGCAAGAGCCCTCGTATAAGATAAAATATTTCACTTTCCCAAATTGAAACATCTAAAATACTGGAATAATTTAATATTCGTATCAGCTTTCTGCAATACTTTGTCTCTGCGGTTGACATTTTAATAGTTCAAGCTTCGTTGCATCTCGTCTGAGTAAAAACGTTAAACGAATTTTATTCTGAAGAAATTCTCAAAATATCAACGTCAGACTGTCAAGGTTTCGCTATGTCACTGCTTCCAGAAATGGGAAATGGAGAATTTATCCGTTACATCTTATCAAATGGAAGCAAATACTGCGAAAACAAGACGTGTCTATTAAAATTCTCGGGATATAAGAGAGTAATGAATTAATGAGTTTTCATAATATTTTCTCCTCCTCTCACGCATGAATACTTTGCAGACTAGTAAAATAATCTTAGTATGTTGTAGAGCTGAGTATATTATTATATTGTATATTCATACAAGATATATATACAATATATGTTCAAGAATATTGAGTGTAACACTAACAGGTAAAAAGACTATAAACTCCCAACAAGGACCCGCAATTTTGCACTTAAGCACCGCATTAATAAATAATTGATCAATATCTATAAATCATTCTCTAAGATAATGATGGCTTAGGTTAAATGGATGTAGCTAGATAACATTTTCACATAGCTGCTTATGCACTTACTGAAATAATATTTCCTTAAATTCCACCCTAATGTTCAGTGCTGGCGGACAGCCATCTCGTAAATCATATTCTTTTACATTTTTTAAAGTCGTTTTAAAATGATTATTTTACTAAAATATACCCTTTTAAAATTTATCGGTTCATAACTTGGCTAATATTTGACCAATAGTTGATTTTATGTATTATATTATTTAAATAATTGTCTCAAATGCACAAGGGGGTTAAACGACGTCGAATGCCGATAGGGTGATGTCATGAGTCGTCTGTCTTGTTGCTTACACAATGACATAAAACAGATTATTTTTATTAATGAAATTTAAAATAATTGTTTATCATAACTACCTAATACTGATGTAATATGCTCAAATAGATATAAATTTAAATCACCGTATTTAGAATAGAATAGAATAGAAAACACTTTATTGTACAATGCACACAAAAACAACATTTACAGAAACGATGGGTAACTTAAAATTAATGTACAATTTGGCGGCCTTATCGCTTAAAAGCGATTTTTAGAGCGTATTGAATATATTATTGTATACGTTTTAAACTAATTACTAAAACAGAACGCGAGATGCATTGCTGTTTGTTCACTAAATTACAAACAAGTGCCCATTAGCATTAGATTAATTGCTAATTTAAATTTTAATTGTAAACACACGTTTTATAGCCTAATTTAATGATTTTCTATTAAAATTAAGTACCCAGAAAATCTATTTTACATCTGTTAGTGTAATTGTGGTACCTATTATAATATACTAGCTTTCCACCCGCGGCTTCGTCCGCGCAGTCAAAGAAAAAACCGCATAGTTCCCGTTCCCGTGGGATTTTCGGGATTGCGTCATTTTTCCGGGATAAAAAGTAGCCTATGTCCTTTCTCGGGTATCAAAATATCTATATACCAAATTTCATGCAAATTGGTTCAGTAGTTAAGGCGTGATTGAATAACAGACAGACAGACAGATTAATATATTAGGGCTAATGTTAAAAATGTATTATAATTTTCTTGGCAAGTTGAATTCAGAATAAGATAATTAATCATCAAATAGGTTTAGAATAGACCTCGTTATTGGTTTTTACCTGTCCAAAAGTTCTTATTTAAAAAACATTTGATAGCTGCTATAAAAGTTAAAATTAAACCCAATATTACGTTTATTTTGAAACCACAAGAAAAGGATAAAATCGGGACAAAATAAAAACAACCTATTCAACCTGCACAATCGAACTTTTCAATTCGAAAACTAAGGTACTTCGATGAATGCTAGCAATGCAACTCTTTAGTGAATTTTCTTTCGTTCAAAATAAAATTGTAATAGCTTCCACTTAGGAATGGATAAAACAGATACTGATAATTAGGGACAATATAAAATTTACCTTTAAAATATTATGGAACTTACAAACTTGGACTTCCAGTTTAAAAAATTGAAAGGAATTCATTTTACCTTATCCTTACGTCAAATAAACTAATTCCTGTGTATTGACAATATGCTATGACGTCACAACATGGCGTAGAGTCGATCCTATTCTCGTAGAATCGCATAGATTACATAACTTTCAACCTCCATTGCAACTATCGCCTTCACGTTGAATTGACCTGCTCATCCAATTGAGAGCATCTACACCGATTTTGAACCATTCAATTCACTGGTCTTTCTGTACATTACGTTATTGATATGCGCATTTATTTGCACTTGCGAACTGTTTGAAATCAATGAAATGACAAAGTCATAAGATAATATTATCTTCTAAAGCTAACGAATGAAAATTGTCTGTTCTTTATTGCTTTAGGAGGAAAAAATAACACTTAAGAAATTTATATAATTAGAAAGTCCTGTTCTATATTCCTGTTTCTATAGCCCTAAGGATTCTAGTCGAATTCCATTGATTATTTCCTTATTAAGAAGTAATTTTTACCTAAGGTGTAGTACGTCACTAAGGTGTAGTAACTTCTTCAATAGCATTTCATATCGCCTTCGTATATACCTTTGTTTACAACTTTATAACCCTCCAAAATACATCACATGCACTTGAATTGTCTCATCTTTAAAATTGTTTGTACCTATCTGTGGGTATTACGATACTTGCGAGTCTCCACAACTTGATGATATTGCCAGACTGGCTGGCGACTGTATTTATTGCCTCGTCAAGGAAATCTATCCGAATCTATATTACAAGGGCGATAATACTCATATAATGCGTTTACGATACGAATCGTTGGAATCCTTAGTTTTTATTTAACGGCTTAGTTCAATCGACTTTGTCACTACCTACTGATAATATAGGGCTGAAATTATTCGCTTTATTTATCCATCATTAAGTTATCTATTATCAGAAAATTGCTATGATAAAGTTTAATATCATAGTACTTTTGAGATCAACTGCATGACATAAAATCGCTTCACAAAAATCGTCATGAGAACAGAACATGTTTTCTAATTTCTTTAATTACCACATTAATATGTATCTATTTTTATTAATTCAAGTGATTGGTGGATATGGTGTTTAACAGTAATTTTTTCAGTTCGTTTAAAATCATTCTTTCATACTCACAATCACTCCGTAAATAAAAAATTTGATAACCTTAAATTGAAATTAATTTCCAGAACAATAACTAACAGAACATTACCAAAAAATAACTCATAATACTAAAACTAAACCTAACGTAGGTACGTTAATTCAAAATAAATTGCCGCTCTGTAAAACAATTTTAACTGGAGTGAAATATTAAGTACAAGAAAGAACCGCAGAGTGGGAGGAAATTGCACGTCATATTATTTCTTTCTCTGTACTCAGAGCAATAACTTAAACGCCCCTAGAGAATGCACGGAATGAACTTGTAAATCAATTTGTAAAATCTATTTTATTTATTTAATAAGGACTAATGAGGACTTTAAATCCTATCCTAATAATATTATAAATTCGAAAGTTTGTGAGGATGTGTATCCGTGTGTTGTTACTCTTTTACGCTAATACCACTGAACCGATTACAATGAAATTTTGCACACATAATATAGAGGGTAACTTATTAACACATAGGATAGGTTTTATCTCGGAAATCCCACGGGAAATATGCGGGTTTTTGTTTCGAAATACGAGGGCGAAGCCGCGGGTGAAAAGCTAGTTTTTATCATAAAGTAATCAATATTAGTATAATCATTATTTCCCGGTAGATTAAATTATGTAAAAGCAAATGGTAAAAATAGAAAGCTATCTATTAGTACTATTTTAATATCAGCTATTAATATGCAGTTCCGCGAACCTTTTATTAAAATGAATGTGCTTTCATATATATTTTTAGCAGATAGATATGCAATGCTTTCTACTTATATCTGA
>CAJQZN010016191.1:0-16856 GCA_907164685.1 Colias eurytheme | reverse complement strand
ATCTGAGTTACTCCCTAGTCGCGCCTAAAGAAGTTTTACTTCAAAAAATATACTATAAAATTTGACAGAGAAAAAAGCTTCTCGATCGAGTAATTTTATGAGCTTTATAATCATTTCATTTTATAATCATCTTAACTATTTTTTCCTTCGAAATTGAACACACTTACTTAGGTACAAAGTATCCATCTACTTCCAAGTTAAAATTGCTTTGAAAGTAATATTACAACATGCAGGCCACTTGCCTGCGGCTATACCTATCAATAAAAGCTTATAACTTTTAGACTGAACCGTAATACTTTAACATATTTAATATTGAAATATTAAATTTATTTTGATGAAAAAGAATTCTGTCTGATTTAATTTCTTTGCTCCGTGTAATTTCAGCGAAGCTGTTTTATACATTCATCACAAAAAATAACCACTTGAACTTTTATTTTTGTACATTAAATGTTGTTTATTTAGTAATTATATACTGCCATATTCATTTAATAATTGTTCATTACTTCAATCAAATTAAATAATATAGTTTCTAGCAACACGCTTAATACGCCTAGTGTCACGTAGGTGGTATTAAGTAATTATACGATTTGATACATCATACTTACTGTTTTTCACTTTTAACAAAAAGTAAATCAAATTTTAAATGATATTTATTATAGGTATGGGAAAAAAACTGTTTTTTAATATATCAAAAAATACAAGGGATTAATAGAACACAAAATATACACACTAAATGAAATTCATTTGACTAAAATCATGGATTACTTCTTGCTTTTTCTTCTAAAATAATAACAAAATATGAAATAAGTTGTTTATCACATAAATGGTACAAATGCAAAGATTTCTTGTATAACCAAATCTATACTAATATTATAAAGCTGAAGAGTTTGTTTGTTTGTTTGTTTGAACGCGCTAATCTCGGGAACTACTGGTCCGATTTGAAAAATTCTTTCGGTGTTAGATAGACCATTTATCGAGGAAGGCTACATATCATCACGCTAAGACCAACAGGAGCGGAGCAATGCGGGTGAAACCGCGGGGAACAGCTAGTAAATACATAATGATTTGAATGTTTAGCACTCAGATAAGAAATACGATGGAATACAAGTGGCGTGCGCGTATGTCACGAGATTGTAGTCATTATAACATTATTATAATTTGAATTTAATGACTTATTGTTCTTTGAATGCATGACTGTACTTAGGTAATATTATATGCAATTGTGGTACTGATGTTTTGGCGTATATTGAATTTGAAGATTCTGCTAACTGCCATATATGTATTTTATAACGTGATTAATTTTAAGAAAGTTTTATCCTTCCTAATTAATCATCAGACAAAATTGTGACGTCAATAAGTTTATCCTGCATGGGGGAAATTATTCTTAACTACATATATTTTAAAAATCTGTACTAATATTATAACTCTGTAGAGTTTGTTTGTTTGAACTCGCTAATCTCAGGAACTACTGGTCCGATTTGAAAAATTCTTTACTTGTTAGATAGTCCATTTGTCGAGGAAGGCTATAGGCTATATATCATCACGCTAAGATCAACAGGAGCGGAGCAACGCGGGTGAAACCGCGGGGCGCAGCTGGTTCAATCATAAAAAACACTAAATAACAAACAATTTATTCATAAAATTCATTACATTTGAAATTTCTATCAACTCTAATGCTATCTTGATTTAAACCATCAAAATTTCACAAGTAATAAAATCTTTATATTTAATAAGCATACAATTATAATTCTTGTGTGATTTTATAATAAACTAGCGGTCCGCCCCGGCTTCGCCCGTGGTACATGTTTACGTTTTCTCTACGTAAGAACCATCCTCGTACTTCAAGGAATATAATAAAAAAAGAATTATCGAAATCGGTTCAGCCGTTCTCGAGTTATGCGCTTACCAACACATTTTGCGATTCATTTTTATATATAAGAAGATTAGCAGTGAATTTTATTGTCATCGCGGTAATAAAATTATTAACGTCTGCATTTCGTAACATCTTTCACTAGAGAGTTAGAAAAATAAGAGTAAGCTACAACAAATATGAGTTACGTAATTGTTAAAACAAAAGAATGAAGTGTTCGTCTGAATGTGGGAATTTCTTCAAGTCCAAGTAGCAAGTACAGTATGGCTTATGTAATGAATTCTTGGGGAAATAATTAAAGTGTGTTTGATATCGCTATTGTTTTGTACGTGTACGTTTTTATTGGTTTAACTACAAGCCAAAATGAATTGTGATTGTTGTGTGTCAAAGGCGGATGGATAGGCATTTTATTATTCGTCTTTTACAAAATTTTGACCACATATTCCGAATAATCTATATAGTTTTATTCAATTAATTTATAACTGTATTTATTTTTGTTCACTTTACTATTTTCCGAAACGTAAATTCGGTTTGAGTTAAAAGTTTGTTATAAATATCTACATTTTTTACAATAAAATGTAACTTGGGCCGCATAAAGACTCCTCCATTCTTTCACTCCTCCACTCTCATCTTATTTCCACTACACGTACCGTGACCGTACGAAAATATCTAAATGTAAACGCAGAGAACACAAAAACACAACTGCGTCCTTAAATAAAAATATTCCAAATAACGAAGCCAATAAACCGATTATTATTCAACACTTCCCTGACCTGCATTAGGACATCCGATGCTTATGTATGTTTACCAATACCCAACGACCAGAACGGAGGTCCTAGTTGGTCAGTGGGCAGCTATTGCACATCACAACACGCAGGACCCGAATACTTTGTGTGTTCTGGGCTATTTAATCTGTGCTCTGGTTAGGTATATAACATCGCTTCCTTATTGTAACTATAGTAAATATGTGAATATAGTGTGTACAGATCGATTGTGTTTATTGTATTAATTATAAATATATTACAGGGTTTTAAAGTTTGTTATATAATTAAACTAGCTTTCCGCCCGCGGCTTCGCCCGCTTTGTCTAAAACATAATCTATACTAATATTATAAAGCTGAAGAGTTTGTTTGTTTGTTTGTTTGAACGCGCTAATCTCGGGAACTACTGGTCCGATTTGAAAAATTCTTTCAGTGTTAGATAGCCCATTTATCGAGGAAGGTTATAGGATATATATCATCACGCTAAGACCAACAGGGGTGGAGCCACGGGGGTGAAACCGCGGGGAGCAGCTAGTAAATTATATACTATAAAACCTTCCTCTTGAATCACTCTATCTATTGAATAAAACCAAATATAATATGTAGTTTTAAAGATTTAAGCATACATAGGGACATAGGGACAGAGAAAGCGACTTTTTTATATACTATGTAGTGATTTGTATAGGTACACCAAGTACATTTCTTGGACATAATATGTCAGTAAAAGGTTGAGGTAAAAATATGATAATTTCAATTTTTTATACACTCTGTTGGATTGCCTTGGCGAATATAAGATATTGTTGGTAAAGCAACCGAACAATATACTTTTTTATCAATTTCCTTTTTCGTAATATTTCATAACATATTTTAAATTTATTTCTTTTTTATCGTTTTATAGGATAAAAGTTGTGTGTGGTTTTAAAATAAAATCAATTTTGAAAACTTGTATTTAACAACCTTACCTTGGTACCTTGCTCTATTTTAGGAACGAATATACGCTGGTATAATACTTACACTGATCATTAATTATACTAAATTAATATTAAAAATCTGATGAGTTTGTTTGTTTGTTTGAACGTGCTTACATCAGGTACTACTGGTAAACTAAAACAAACTCAAACATTTATTTATTCAATTAGACTTTGAATCGTTATTACATGTTTTTAACGTTATTTAACAACGCTACCGGTACGACGGTTTGAAAAATTCTTTCGGTGTTAGATAGCCCATTTATCGAGGAAGACTATATAATATTATCATCACGCTAAGACCGACAGGAGCGGAGCAATGCGGGTAAAACTGCGGGGCATAGCTAGTTACTATATATGTAATATAATATTATTATAAAGTGAAGGCAATATAAAGAGGGGGGTCAATGTACCACAAATTATATAACATATTTCGTCACTCATAAATATTTGTAATAGATCTGCAGATGCTCACAGCTCTTGTTTAAATAAATTTATAACACGCCCCGTATGTTAACTTTCACTTATAAAACCGACGGTTATAAGACTTTCCGTTATATTATAAGCAAGTTTATCTGTCATATTTAAAGAATTACATATTATGATATGTGAATGGAGATCAAATTGTGCCATCCATACTAATATTATAAATGCGAAAGTAACTCTGTCTGTCTGTCTGTTACTCAATCACGCCTTAACTACTGAACCAATTTGCATGAAATTTGGTATAGAGATATTTTGATACCCGAGAAAGGACATAGGATAGGTTTTATCCCGGAAATCCCACGGGAACGGGAACGGCCGCGGGTGGAAAGCTAGTATTTCATACATTGATTGTGTCCAGGTAAACTTGCAAAGAGTATCAATGTTTGTTCACATTACGTGAGTTATGAGGCAATATATATGTATATATATGTACAAGCTATGAGGCATTTCCAGATGAAGAGATAAATTATTGTGAAAAATAAGTAAAAAACATATTTTAATCCTTTATGATTATTACATAAAATAATGTCCAAATAGAGCGGAAATTCCAATTTTCGGTTTGATCGAACGATCTAAATTACCGCAATGATATATAATTGATAATACGAACTTTCACATTCAAAAGCATTAGGAATTAAAAACAGTTTTAAGTAATAAATTGTATGCATTTGTCATAAATCAATCAGTTGAAATCGGAGAAAGTAATACATAATTAAATCCGAAAATGGAAATATGTATAAATTACTAGCTTTCCGCCCGCGGCTTCGCCCGCGTTTTCTAAGAAAAACCCGCATAGTTCCCGTTCCCGTGGGATTTCCGGGATAAAACTTATCCTATGTGTTAATCCAAGTTACCCTCTATATGTGTGCTTAATTTCATTGTAATCGGTTCACTAGTTTTTGCGTGAAAGAGTAACAAACACACACACATCCGCACAAACTCGCTTTTATAATTTTAGTAGGATTGTATGGTAGCAAGAATTTTTGTGTATAGTATTATGCATTCAGTTTTGCAATTAATTTCATAGATCACTGGTTTATTGACCAACAAGACCCAGAATTAAATAGGCTTCCGAATGTAGTTCAATTATTTCTTTATTATTAACATTTCAATCAACTATTATGGAATTTACCGATTCATTCAAACGTACAAAGACATTATAATTATATAGTAACAAAGTTGATAATAACTTGGCCATTATAAAGAAATGTGTTTTATTTACAAGAATTAACATGTGAGAATATTCATCAATTAGTAAAGAATCTTAAACATCGAATCGAATGGGAAAGTGTTTAATATTCACAACACAGCAATTAAATGGAAGCCACTTCGTATAAGATAGTTGTTGGTAGCTGGTTTTAAGATTTTATAGATAGAAAAGTCTCTCACACTAAGACTTTTTTAATTGACCACTGTAACTCAAATCGTTTAACATTCAAAACATATAAAAAACTTTTACGCGTGCTTACGCAGCAGATTTTTATTTTCAAATGTGAATTTTTAAATATAGTATCACTTTAGATAAACAATCTTACTACATATATATTATATATCACTTTATAGTTGACTAGCTGTGTCCCGCGGTTTTAGCCGCATTGCTGCGCTCCTATTGGTCTTAGCGTGATGATATACAGCTTTCAGCCTTCTTCGCTAAATGGACTATCTAAAAGTGAAATTATTTTTCAAATCGGTGCCGTTTTTCATGGGATTAACGCGTTCAAGCAAAAAACAAACTCTTCAGCTTTATAATACATATTAGTATCTACATATAAATAAAGTTACTGTTTGTAGCCAAGTCAAATCAATATTGATCGTCGTGTATCATCAGTTCATAAATACGAACTAATACATAATCTGCTTCGATACTTCGATAAAATGTTAATCGTGCTCATTATTCAAATTTCGTGACTTATCGTGTAAAATAATTACTATTTATGTGCGAGACGTTAGTTCACTCTGTGTAATTATGTGCGTATACTTTCTCGGCCATTGACCAGTGTCGCAAATTGCTCTGGAATTGTTATAAATATCTACATTCTTTTGTTTCAAATTAAATAACACACAACGGCGATTATCTTGTAATTCATAACAGCGATCTTTATTTTCACACGTAAACTCTTAATCTGATTTGCCAACTGTGTATGAAAAGAGTGATAGAAATTTTTAATATATTTCTTTGACTTAAAAGGAGAGGCTTGTAAGTAAAATAGGTGATAATTGTATCGCTTTTCGATGGGAAGTTTGCATGAATATTTGTTGATTGGTACTTTGTCTGGACATATATTTAAAAACTAGCTGTGTCCCGCGGTTTTACCCGCATTGCTCCGCTCTTGTTGTTCTTAGCGTGATAATAATATATAGCCCATATATTATTATAGCCTTCCTCGATAAATATGCTGTCTAACACCGAAATAATTTTTCAAACCTGCCAAGTTCCTGAGATTAGCGTGCTCAAACAAGCAAACAAAAACTCTTCAGCTTTATAATATAAGTAGGTATAGATGAAACGCAAATAGTAAATGAATATCTTAATTTATTAAATTTCGTCAATTGTTTTCAAAAACATCAAGAATAATTTGATTGTGTCTGCAGATGTATACAAAACTATGAATTAAGAAACTATTTAACTCTTCCTGTAACAATATAATAGTTATAACGATATGTGAACACATTAAAAGACATGAATAGTCAAACATAAAGCCGGGTATCCACTTAGGTTCGCCGTGGATCGCGAACAATGTGTGCTCCGCGAACGTGAACGTGTACAGTGTACACACTTAGGCTGCAACATCAGTGCTCCTGTCGGAGCGCTAAATTCCGCGCTCCGGTCTCCAGTAGACACACGATAGACGGTCGGTGCAATCATGCCGCCTCCAGAATTAGTAGGAAGTGCAGCTTATATTTTGATACATTATATTGTGATGGAATACAAACAACCTCCTCAATTTTGGCAAGGTAATATGAATAAGGGAAGAAGAAATAATGAAATAATGCATATATTCATCATTTCATCGGACCACTCCATGTTCGCGAACTTAACAAACACACGCTCGCGTCCACGAACAAACTGCGCTCCCCTTTGAGTTCGCGCAAAAAACCGCTTCCGGAGCGCTCCGCCGTGCTCCGATCGTGCTCCAGTCGCGCTCCGCGATCACGACGTATCTATTATGTTTGGTTTGCGGAGCGGGCGCGTTCGCAAACCACGGCGAACCTAAATGGATACCCGGCTTAAAGCATAGAAACGTCTAATCATGACTCTAACAACTTTCGTTTGTCTAATGATGCTGTTTTCTCAGATACTAATTTAAGACATATAAGATTACTAACAGTTTTGTTTATGAAAGGGTAAGAATATAAATGCAAATATGAAAGGTTTATTTGTACTTGTTTATAGGTACAAAGGTCCTATAATCATCCTTCTTTTCTTTTACAGTTTATACATATTAATATAATTCATCAAATGGATATAAATTACATCAGACAAGGAAAATATAACTAAAATATATTAATAATTAACTAAATTCAGTTAAACAATTTGAACCTATCACATAAAAAGTTTTCACATACATACACTTTTGAACGTGAGTAACTAAATATTGTGTAATCGATGAAAAACTTTATTCTAATTTTAAATGCGCAAATTACTGTATCTCCATGTGATAATTAATGACAAGTAAAAATTAAGTAATTTATTTATGTTTATTAATTTCTTACCTTTACTTATAATAGCATGTTTATTGCACTATTGCTTGCTAGACAGGTTTCAATAACATTTAAAACTATGTCTAACAGATTGGTGTAGGTTGAGTTGTGGAATTCTATTTGGATAGAAGTTCATTAATATTGAAACAATTAATTATTAGTTATCTAATTTAATGCAGTAGTATTGAAATCAAGAACAAGTCAAGCCAAAAAACGGTGTTTGTTATCAAAACTTTATAGATAATTCAATGATTACTTCCTACTTCACCATAAACAATATATAATGGTCATGACAATTATTAGAAACTAGCGGTCCGCCCCGGCTTCGCCCGTGGTACTTACGTTTTCTCTACATAAAAACCATCCTCGTACTTCAAGGAATATAATAAAAAAAGAATTATCGAAATCGGTGCAGCCGATCTCGAGTTATGCGCTTACCAACACATTTTGCGATTCATTTTTATATTTAGAAATAATGTGCTGTTTTATTTATTTTATAACTAGCTTTCCGCCCGCGGCTTCGCCCGCTTTATCTAAAACATAATAAATTATATACAAAAAACCTTCCTCTTGAATCACTCTATCTATTAAAAAAAACCGCATCAAAATCCGTTGCGTAGTTTTAAGGATTTAAGCATACATAGGAACATAGGGACAGAGAAAGCTACTTTGTTTTATACTATGAAGTGATAATATATCAACCGAGGTACCTATATGATTTTTTGTTGATACATTATTCTATAACGTTCGATCTGCTGAAGAATTTGTGAGGATAGCTCATACAGACGTATCTTTCTTGAGCAGTATCTCATTTTGTCAGGGCATCACGCGAGAATGGCTGGACCGATTTCGATAATTTTTAGTTTTAATGTCTTCGTTATTATCAGGAGAAGGATCATATGAAAGACAATTCAAGAAATTTGCGCCAAAAAATTAAGAAAATGCACAAACGTGACGTTCAATTCATATATGTAATTTGTGCGAAGGCAGAACAATGTGTGTCGAAATAAGCTAGTTATTTATAAAATTAATTTACAAAAACATGTCTAGAAGTTTCTACACATCAAGGGACCTTATAAGGTTTCGTTATTAAAAATTGTCATTTTGTGCAGTGACTTGCGGACATTTTGTCTCGAAAGCTGAAGGTCGTTTAACTAGAACGGAAATTTAATTCATAACTATACAGGTTTTGGTCCCTTTTAGTTAAACCCAATTTTACATTTACAGTGATGTTATTTCAATATCAGAATAATTACAATTTTCCTATTTACTCTTCATTTATTTTTAAACATTATTATCATTACTTCCGTTTTGTTTTTTCTTCCTATATATAAATGTTTCAATATTTTAAGTTTAATAATATTACACAAATCGTGTTAAAAAGTTTTATTATTAATACAATAGTTAATTTTAGTATTTTAATAATTACTGACTTCTTTTAATAATTTTTGTAAAGCGTTATTCCACCTATTTTTACCACGCTTTGCATCTGTATAAGTATGAAATCGATTCCTTTAGACTCGATTTTATTTTAAATTTGTTTTTCTTCTTTTACATTATTTATAACTAGCTTTCCGCCCGCGGCTTAACCCGCTTTGTATTAAGCCTAATAAATTATATACTAAAACCTTTTTCTTGAATCACTCTATCTATTAAAAAAAAACCGCATCAAAATCTGTTGTGTAGTTTTAAAGATTTAAGCATACATTGGAACAGAGAAAGCGACTTTGTTTTATACTATGTAGTGAAGTTTTTTCTTGAAACTTATTTCAATTACATATATTGTTTCAGAAAGGATGCGGGCTGGCGTGTGGTGGAGCGCAATCGCGCTGTTTCTGCTGCTCGTAGCTTCCAATGCCATCCGAACTGTACAGGTAAGGAAAAATATATTTTTATATAATCTGCATATTATTTGTTAAAACTATCTAATATCTAATAAATATTATAAAGGCGAAAGTTTGTAAGGATGTATGGATGTATGGATGTATGGATGTTTGTTACTCTTTCACGTAAAAACTACTGAACCGATTACAATGAAATTTAGCACACATATAGAGGGTAACTTGGATTAACACATAGGATAGTTTTTTATCCCGGAAATCCCATGGGAACGGGAACTATGCGGGTTTTCCTTTGCAAACGCGGGCGAAGCCGCAGGCGGAAATCTAGTTATATATATATATACAGAAAACCAATTCTTAAGATATTTTTAATAGGATCATAGTTAAGTAATAACAAGTGAGCCCACTCCCTACATGACTTTAGTCCTACGCGTCAATGTATTAATTAGATTTTAATCAATTACAGTACATGTACTGCAATTTAAGTTTTTATACATATTTTAGAATAGAATTAGCTTTCGAAATGTAATAACCAAGCTTTATTTTTTTTAAGCTTCCAGAGGAAATAATTACCTACATTTTCGTATTTCTTTTCCTATATGAATACGTTTATGTTTAAACTGTGAATACGATAAATCCGGTCTAGATACATATTACTAAAACATATAGAATTTTGATCTGAAATCTTAGGCAATTCATATAATTATTATGCCTGTTCTTAAAATTGACATGTTGAAATCTAGAGTTAATTAATATTTATATCGATAATATACGAATTCAATAATTCGTTCAAATCAAGTAAGCGTGTAGCAGTAGGTACTTCGCATTTCTAATTGAAGTAAGTATATTTTTAACTAGCTGCTCCGCGAGGTTTCACCCTCGTGGCTTCACTCCTGTTGGCCGTAGCGTGATGATATATAGCTTATAACCTTCCTCGATAAATGAGCTATCTAACACCGAAAGAATTTTTCAAATCGGACCAGTAGTTTCCGAGATTAGCGCGTTCAAACAAACAAACAAACTCTTCAGCTTTATAATATTAGTATAGTATAGATTAATATGCTACTACTGTTTGATGATTTTTGCTTTCCATTTCCATATTTAACGTCGCTTTCATCGAATCCCAAGGCTCTGACATAAACGTGATTTATTAACGATCAATAATACAGCTGTACCGTAGTTTAGAGTAAAAAGCTTATCTACTTTGAGCAATATTTTTCATGTAAAATGCATGAAAAATATTGCATGCATTATTTTTCATGCATTTTATGCGTAGGTACTGTGACTTTTATTAAATGTTTGTTTACCTCCAAAAGCTTAAAGTTAGATAAGACAATCATAACCAGTTTGAAGCAACTGTTAAACACCCTTTTTGTGATCGCTATCGTGTTTTGCAAAATACCCATGAAGTACAAAATTTCAATGTTAATTTCTGCTTTACCAGCGCAATACAATATTTCAAATATTATCAGTCTATACCAAATACCATATAACATACAGTTTAACAATCCACAAAATATTATTATCAAAGTGCGATTATCAACAATGCTATTAGTACCTCGTGTCTTGTTGTGTCAATCAAGGTTGTGCGACAATCGACGATTGGCTGCCACGGCTAACTTGCACAACCTTTTTTATAAACATCGATTTTAATACTTAACGAGTTTTGAGAATCGATTTTTTTATCGATTTCTTGTGAGAATGACTTTTTCAGTTATTATAATTCGCATTCATTGATTAAACTTGTTAAGAGATGGAATTAGTTTTAAAACATTAATATAATATATAATTAATATGTATATTCATATGCAGTTTGGTACATCTACGTATTCCTATTCAAAATTAAATTAAATTACTTTCACTTTCATTTATTATTTCTTAAAACAGACACTTTATTGAGTTTATGCTGTCATTATCCGTATTTAAAATTACAAGGACTGGGCTTTTCAAAATAGTTGAGTGAATCGAATTAAGTCCGGTTCGTAAATTATTGATAGATTGAATGAAAACAATTCGCTTTCCTCACGAATTCATGATACTAGATTTGTGTCGCACTTATTTATTAAAAAATATGATAACAGTTTACAAATTGTTTGAATACAATAATTTAATGTAGAGCGTTTTATTCATGTAGAGTTTACAATACGTATCTCAATTAATGTATTACAAACATAATTTATAATAAACAAACCCTTTGATTATTGTACATGGCATGGCTACTTAATTTGAATCTTCAACTTCGATGAAAATTAAAATTAAAAAATCTTTAGTTCCTAAAAAAATAAAGTAAAAATACTATTTATTACATCGTGCATCGTAATTGCTCGATCATTTCAGTATTTTGATAGCGTTAAAAAATCAATGGTCATAGGAATAAGTTGATTACCAGGAAAATAATTTCTTACCTACACTCGTGAGAAATTAGTGTTAACAAAAACACAACAATTGATCGCTATGAACAAAAGCAAGTACATATAATCTTCTGTGAACATTAGCTAAATAACCATTTAATAAATAGCCTTAAATTTTCGAAAGGAATTCGATATTTCCAAGCAACAATCTGTTAACAATTGCACATCGTAATTCCTACACGTTCGTCTGACTCCGATGCGATGGTTATAGATGTGAGCTATCATTTAGGATAATTTTATTTCAATTATGGTTCTGTTATTTCTGAAGATATGTGAGTGGCGTGATTTGAATTATTTTTATGCAATCTCTATAATAAATGAAATGAAAAATATTTGAAATTTTTAAAGATCTGATAGATCAATTAAACCGCTGGTTAATTTCTACTTCACTATAGCTGTATCAAATTAATTATTGGTTTCATAATACATAATTATAATGGTCATAACGACATAATAGAGGCTTTTAAGAGTCTTAATTTATAAATATTTGGAAGCTAACATTTAGATTTATTACATACAGCTATTAAAAACTATGTGTTTATAATAAAGTGCAATGTTAACTTATAATAATAAGTAATAACATATATTTTAGTGATATTAGCGAGAAAGTCGCAGATCTAACCCGTCGTGTAATTACTGAAAGTGTGTTTTCTATTATAGTGCAGTCATAATATACATACATAGGTTGCATATATAATATGTTAAGTTTCGTAAACGAAAGTTTGTAAAACAAAGTTATAGGTTTGTACCTGCTTGTTTAATTAAGTATTAATCAATGTGAGTAATTAGTACCTATGTCTATTGCAATATACATAATATATATATATTATTGAACCAATTTGGATGCAATCTAAATGGATTAAATCCTATAATACTGTTAATTTTTGCACGTAAGGTGGCATTTTTGTGGAACGGCTCAGGATAAAGATAAAATGAAAAAATCCAAAGAATTTTTTATAGCCAAGTTGTCGAGGTTTATATTTTTTTTAACTATTAAATATTAATTATATTTCTACGTAATCTCTGTACAGATGGAAACAATAGTTTCAGTAGTATTGTGTTGTCAAATCAAACTTCCGTTTCAAACGAAACCTTCCACAGCGACCTTCGTTATGGAGAAATATCTAAATTGATCTAAGTTCGGATAATTATTATGTCTAATATTTTATTTGGGTAAATTGCTTGGATTGTTATTAGGAAAAAATGTTTCTATAGTTAACTAGGTGTGTTACCCTGTTTCGATTGTGGTACACAGTTGAAGATTGATCGTATCAACTCAGTAATCTTCGTGGGCTCATGCACAATATGATTAGTAACAAATGCATAGTTAACAATTCTATTCTTTAAAGGACATAGGTACAGACAATCATTCATTTTTATACGTATAGACTATAGGTTTTTACAAACGTGTAATATGATTCCAAACTGGCCCCTTATTGTCAAATCTTTCTATATGTAGCCGCCCGTAGGTAGGTTGTAAATGTTTAATCACACAATGTGTTGGTTTTACATCTTATATCTTCCTAACCTATTGAATATGTAGAGCATGGACTATATTTGATGATAGCAGAAAATAATTTATTGATATTTTTAAGTGATGTAATCCAGTTTTATGCACTAAATGGCCTATTACGATGTGACAGAATGTTTTATTTAGCGGAGTTGTTCTCAGCATACATAACTTATAGCTAAATATAACACAATCTAATCAAGTTTTCCTTCAATCAGTCATTACGTAAATGTCACGTTATATCATACGAGCTGCAGTAATAAATTTAGTTTTGCAGTAACATCGGAACCAATTTGATTGCATGATGAAGTTTTTGTAAGAGATTTAGGTTATAATGGTCAATGCCAGGATTAATTGAAGTCTTCATAGTTTTTGCTGTTCATTAACAATATTGTGCAAATCATTAATTTGGGTGAAGGAATTGGTGTGTACGAAGGTCTATTAAGAGAAAACAAGCACAAAATACATGAATACATTTTATTTTTAGTATTTTAATTATGTAAATTATGTCTTTTTACTTATGTTTTAAGTACTTCTTATTTTGTGTAAAAAACAACAATCATGAAAAAAGTAATATTTAATTTTATTGATTAAGTGTGTCTTATGTTTAAATTACATATTATATCTATGTATTTTTTAAAGTTGCGTGTTTAAACTTAACTTTCAATATTTTGACGGGTTATTAAAGTGAAACTTTTATTACATCGTCTCAAACTTTTTGGTCTGTGTAAGCAGTGTTCGGAACCGTTCGAACAGTTTCACTTTTACCGTGGTTTCATAAAACCACACAACATTTTTTGAGTATTCGCTACTTTGTAGAAATTTTAATCGATTTTTATATAATTTACATTTAAGTTGTTTTCTTATTAGATAATCCGGGTAGGATTAATGATGGTACTGATTTAAATTATATTCAGCTGATAAACATCAATCATAGATCAGTGAGAGATGGTTAGTACATCAATCAAGCTTCACTGTGTTGTTTGAGATTATTACATTAGCATCTTGTAATTAACATGATTAATATTTATATAATAGGTATTTAAAATATTGTAATGTTAATTAAAATATTTCCTTTTTTTGGTATATTAGGTACCTATGTTATTTAAATTAAACTGTAATATCGTATTAATGTTGGTTTATTATAACACGAAAGTAATTGTTTAAGAAAATTGTAAATATTTATTGTAATCAAATTGTAAACAGTAATAAAGGCTTATTTTATTTATTATAACACGTATGTAGGTAATTTACAATTGCAGTCGAGTACATATTTAATAGAAAAAAGGAAAACAGGGATGGAATTCGAAGTTTTAAAATTATATTTAGTTTCTAATGCACAGTTATTTGAACAAAACAAATTTACCAAATTAATATACATATTTATTTTACATGCGTTTATTGCTTGCATATATAAATATTTTGGGTAGATTTTATAGGGATATCAAACAAAATAGTGACCTAGATAATAAATACAATTACACTACATACTTATATAGAAATCTCAATTACAAGGAACCATGAATTTTTTAATACGTTTATATGCATTTATCTAATAAACCTCTACATAATCTTTCCGCTCTACTTTTATAATTACCTAAGTTATGTTTCGTTCATATTACTAAGTCTAGAAGTGCATCTAACAATGTGACCTCGATGCGGTCTTGTATCTATTAATAATATAAATCTATCCGTAATAATACACTAAGAATAGCGCCACATTCAATGAACATTTATAATTAAAATGGTTATTTACAAACAATTTTTATTAACTTATTTATACGGATCAGATTTCAATCCTAGATTATTTTACTATTGACACCCGAAGAATCGTAACAATAAACCCGTCCGATTAGGGCCCTTCTGGCCTCCTCCACTCAAGCGACAGCCCAAGCCGAGGTTCGAGATCCCCGTCAAGGGGGGACGCTCTTATGCATGTCGCTACCAGGGTGAACCTTCAGTTCACCCTCGCGTCCGCGTTAAAATGTAGAAGCCCTTCTGGCTAACATTGAGAAACACCACACAAAAAAAAAATCGTAACAATAAAATCAAATTAAATCAAAGACCACATTCTTATTGGCAAATAGGATGATATTATACATGGAGTATGGCAGCAGAAGCATTACAGATGTAATATTATTTATAGTGTAAACTGTGTATTTCATGATTTTCTTCTTAATTGCACATCATAATTTGATAAACAAGGTCTTGCTGGCAACCTCTTGAGTTCTATAATATTAAGTTTATATGCAGTATGATTGGTTGCGCTCAAATATTATAATGTACAGTTGGAAGCAAAAATGAAAAAAAAATTATTGAAAAAAGTTTAAAATAATACAGTTTATATATATTTGGGGAAAATAAAGCCTAAAAATAAAAATATTATGGTACTGACATTCTCTAATATGTTTTCATGTGCTCTAGTTGCAAAAAAAACTGTATTAATTGTCTCATACATAAAGTCAGCAAGCTTCTTTAAAAATATCGTTCTTAAGCGCAAAAAATCTATTGATAATCGAAGATCTATTGGGTCATCTATGACGCAATGGAATTACGTTGGACCAGTTTTATAACTAAAGCGACAGTTCAAGGCATAAAGTGAGGTTAATTAATTATAATTCAAACAATAATCGTCGCACTTTCACCGCCATTTCGTTCGACGTGAAACATTTCCATGTTATGCGTCAGTGGACAGACTTGACATTCTGTTGTTATTTTACTGTGTAACATGTTAATTTGTTGTTGTTCTTCATTTTGTAGTATATATGGAGGTTTATTACGTGGATATAAAGAATGTAATTACTCAAACCTTTTGTTAACATAAGTATGATAAAATCAGTATTGACATTCATTTTCTGAAGGAAAAAGATACTCATTTTATACCTTTTTTTATAGAAATTTAGACTTTTTATGGATCTTAAACTTCATCATGTCGTCTATTCAAATCATGAATATAAAAACTTATAATTGGATAATTTTTCTTATCACTTGAAAAACTAGTGATTTCTCTGAATCGAATCAATTATGTTTTTCTAAGTTTTTAAGTTTAGTATTCTTATACTTTCAATACCTAAGTATTATTTAGAATTTCAGAACCTTCCACTTCACTTTCTTCGAACATAACATAAAATAATAAACATTTTAACTATATTTCCTTATCTGTCCATAAAACAACTTTCCCTGCCCTTTAAGCATTTAATGGAGAGAAGAGTTGAACCGTGATTATGAAGACCTGTTAAAATATTAGGCACGTAGCTGTTTATGGGTGATTATACAAAAATGGGGTAACTCGATGTCATCAGCCAAT
>CAJQZN010016189.1:0-21017 GCA_907164685.1 Colias eurytheme | reverse complement strand
GGGGTTCAAGAGAGGTCAGGCTGCAGGAAATAAATTAGGTTTACAATAATTTTATCTGCATAATAATATGTGGATAACATAACCACTACTCGAATGACACATCGAAGAATTAAAACGACAACAACGACATGTAATTTTGGCCATGCGTTTGGCCAGCGTCATAGGAGGCCTGTGTATCCAAGAAGTGGTTAGGTAGGTACCACGGACTGATAATGGTGATGATGATGTTATTAGTGCCAAGAAGTACATACTTCAAATTAGTTTATCAATTTGAAGGCTACGATTCTAATAGAATTCTTTTCATTACATTGTGGCAAAGCTACATTTATACCTAACCTTTATTTCTATCAGGGTTTTAAACACCCTGTTTTATATGTACTTGTGTGTTTCTTGATTTATATTTAAACTTCTTAATCTGCATTTTATTTTCTTCTTTAATTTGTCGTAATCCGTAAATATATTCGTTTATTCTTTATTTTGATTCAAGTGTCACAATCTTCAACAGAGGGACCGTCAAGAACAGGCCCCAATATCGTTATAATTGGGTCACGTTAACTTCGTTTGGACGTTGATCCTGAAAGTAATACGGAAATACATCTTAATTTTCTTTGTTTTCTTATGTATCTAGCTTTGGCACACGGCTTTACTTGCATGGTACCTAGCGGTACTCAGTTAAAAGCCTATAGTGTGAATATTGAAATGTTACTGTATTAGAAAAACTTTTTAATATTTATTTTAGATTTTTAGAAGATGGGCGAAGTTGTAAAACTGATCAACTTTTGGATTATTAAATCTATAAATATACAAATAATGTAAAGCTGAAGAGTAGGTTTGAATGCGCAAATCTCAAAAATGACTGGGACGATTTCATAATTCTTCCACCTTTCAAAATTTACGTGATCCCTAAAATTATACCTACCTATGTATGGTGTACCAAGCTGGGGCAGACCGCTAGTCTATACTAATATTATAAAGAGGAAAGGTTTGTATGTATGTATGGTTTTCACGCATAAACTACTGGACCGATTTTGATAAAATTTGGCACAGATAATCTTTAGACCCTGATAAAGAACATAGGCTGCCTTTTATTGCGAAATATGTACCACGGGCGAAGCCGGGGCGGACCACTAGTAAATAATAAATAGAAAATAACTTTAATATCTACAACGTCTAATTGAATTATGTACTTTATTGAACATTTTCTTCATGTTCATAGTGAAAGAAGAAGCTGAATAAACAAAAAACATTCTAGAAATCACTATACATAGTTTAAAACAAAGTCGTCGCTTTCTCTGTCCCTGTCCCTATGTAGGATGCTTAAATCTTTAAAACTACGCAACGGATTTTGATGCGGTTTTTTTAATAGATAGGGTGATTCAAGAGGAAGGTTTTAGTATAATAATATAATTTATTATGTTTTAGACAAAGCGGGCGAAGCCGCGGGCGGAAAGCTAGTACATATTACATAAAACATTAAATAGACTTAATACAAATAAATTTGCCTCCAAAAAGATTCCATTCAATGTAGTAATTAATTTACCTACGATAAAATCTTTACTGTTGGAAAATATTTACTGAACTATTTCAAAGGTTTTCTATCTGTAAGCACTCCAAAATATTGACAAACATGCTACATTCAATATGTACATAGGATTGGATAAATACAAATAACAATAATTTTATTCGTAAGTTCATAAAGAAATTATTTTTGAAGTAGATGTTATGTCACATTGAAGTTGTGGTTTTTATATATAAAAAAATATTTTGATTAAGTTAAATAGAGGTAATAACTTGCTTTCTAACTGGATGTAAACATCGAATTTAAATTGAAATATAAAAAGAAAAATCATTTTGATTAATTCGTCAATTCTATAGTTAATTTACATGTCATTCATATCTATTGATAGTAATCACCATTTCATTAATATTGTCAAAGAGTGACTTCGAAAAATAAACAATATTATGATTAATTTATGTCAACTAAGTTTTTCCAGATAGGAAAATTACTAAAATGTTTATTCTGAATTTGTCAGTGATTTTCGTGGAAGCAGGCTATAGTAATTCAATAAAAAATAACTGTAGTAATTGTGTATTCTCACTTGTATTTACATTAAAACAAAAAATAAACTAATTATTACTTCTTATTTTATAGAATTTTCTAGTATTTTGTTCAATATGCGGGTACATGATAAGTCGATGGTAGAGAGTGAGATGCACGCATGTCTTCGCCACACCATGAGGCTGTCGCGATGGGCTGGAGTGTTTTGTGTGTCTGGCTTGGACAAATCTACATTCCGTGAATTACGGTATTTTTTGTAAATTCCTATTATTTAAAAGATCATCCTATCCAGCATTTAAATGTTTATGTCTATTAACGCCTGATTTGGTGAAAGTTTTTTTTTATGAAATAATATTAGTATAGACTCTATACTAATATTATTTCATAAAAAACACTATACTATAGAGTGTTATAATATAACCTTCAGAAACTGATATTAGAAGATAATAATGAAATGAAAGAATTTGAAGCCACGGGTAAAGAATCGATTTTATTTTACATTTCATTGCCGTTTTATATAAAAACTATTGGTACGATTTTATGATAAAAACTAAAATTAGTTAACTCAAGTTTTTAACGGATAAAATAACATTTCCAAGATAAAGCTTCTTTTAAAGTTCTGTACTGTTCTTATCTTAACGTGAAATTAAGATTGAAATTAATCTTTATTTACAGATGCAATGTGAAGTCGGTTTATTTCATAATGAATATAATTTCGCTCATAGTTCAGTTTATTCTAATGGTGACTTGTATGGATCGTATGACATATAAGTTCAATGTTAATTTTATTAGTAAGTATTTTAAATGGTAATAATGGTCATTTTATATTCTTATTTTTATTTATACAATTTCTTAATATTTTTAAAGATAAAAGATTATGTACACTACTTGAAAATGTGTCTTGAAGCTCTAAGAAATTAAGAAATTTTCATTTTGAATTAAAATGGTAAATTTGAAAATATGTTATGACGATTCAAAAGTGCTTCTAGAAGATGTCTAATTTAATAAATACATGTTTGAGTTTGAGTTTGAGTTTGGAATAGGTTCGGAGTACAAAAAGCTCAAATTAACTGAAAAATAAGATCTTGCGTCAGCTTTATGCAAGCCGCGGGTTTCACCAAGTATATGAATGCAGTTTCACACAATTTAAAATTTTGTTTTCAATGGCTCAAGACCGTTTTGTGTAGTGCGGACATTTGCAATGTCAACTGCACAGTGCACACCGTATTGACTTTTGAGGTAGTCTTGAGTTTTCAAGCAATTTCCTGGCTTTCCTGGCTTTTGGTATTGTACTCTTATAGCATTTAAATGATAGTTTTTACAATAGTTACTTCGGTTATTAGAAGTAATTCGTGGCAAGCTAGAAATTTGGGCATATGAATGTGACACCGTCATGCTCATAAAATTGAGACTTGACCCTGACTTCATTTTAAAGTTGGTTTAACAGTAGCCACACAAACACATCTACAAGAATGAAAGTTAAAAATTTAATAAATATTTTTGAATAAACAAATTTATTTAAGTGTCCTTCTTTCCTTCATTTACCTTAGTAAGCGTAGGTACCACTAAAATGTACAATGTCTTTTCACCTTCATATATTTATTTTCTCTGCATATCTTTCTAGCAATGTTCATGTTCTATCTAACGACGACTCTTACTACGTCATTTCTATTAAAACTCGCGTGGGATTGGCCGAAATTAATAAAGAAAACTACGACAATAGAACAATGCTTTGCACCGATCCGTACTACGAGGAATAATCCTCGCAAATTTTTGGCTGTTTCGTGCTTTGTCACAGTTATGGCTATAGGTAAGATTTTGTAGTTACAGTTATAAATAAAGAATACGCGTTTGATATTATTTAAGAAAGGAAGCGTAAAGGGTATTTTAAATTTTAATTATAAGCAGTTAGAGATTTATCTTTTGGTGTGTCTTTGTTATAAATAAGAAACCATTTAGATGCATGCTCAAATATAAATATTGAACAAATAAAGTAACAAATTATTCAGTGCATTGTTTGTGTGCTATATTATCAACAAAATACCACACTATGAAGTATGAATTAATGATTTTCATGTAGAATACAAATACTTCAAAGTCACCGTTTGTAAGACAGTGCGCGCACGAGCAACTTTGTCTCCGCAACTATTTTGTCTCTCCCACCTATGGGCTAGTATGAAAGTGCGCGCACGTAGCGACGCAACTCCCCATGCAATTGATGGGAGAGACAAAATAGTTGCGGAGACAAAGTTGCTCGTGCGCGCTAGCTCTAAAATAGAATAATTGGTACAATGAAAGAATTCTTAATGGTTCAAAGCAAAGACAATCCAAATATTCCGTGTAGGTATCCAAAATAAAAATCTTGTTGTGTGGTCGATGATTTTTATCCATGTTTGTATGAAACGAATTAGATACATACCTACCTGCTTTTTTTGTAATTTTAAATATTTCCTATTTGCCAAATAATGTGACGTACCTAGAACATAATATACTCTAACGGCTAACCACACGGATTCACATCTTTTTCCATGAATTCGATGGCATAGGTACACAGATTACAGAAATTCGCATGAATATGTGAGATCATTCTTCTTCGCACACAAAATTTATGAGCAAGATAACGTTTTAAAAAGAGGTTTGAAATCTCAACTAGGTACTACTGTTCAATATAACTTCGATACATTAGGTTGTTAATAATAAAAATGCAATAAATTCATACTAAGTGCAGTACTTAATTATTGAATAAATATGTAATAGATATCAATATCACTTTTTGTTGGGATAAAAGCATTCTTAGTAGTCTTTATTGCTTAGATGTGTATCTTAAGATAGACATATTAGGAACTTGTATTAATTAATTAGATCGAGCGTTTTTGTTGGGTTCTCATAAGTCTGGACTACTTAGAAGATGTTATCAAAGTGGACTCAACGTAATTTATTTTATAACAGTTCCATAGTACTTAATTGCATGAGTACGTCTACACGTACACGTACACGTACGTTACATTCAGGAACTTTTAAATATCTCTTATTTAAGTACCTAATTATAACTTGTGCATGATCGATCGTAAAAAATTGCTTCGTATTGATCCTTGATCATAATTCATAACAATGACTATTTTTTTTGGTAATGTAACGATAGGTATGTAGTTACGATGTTGTAAAACGAGTAAGTTTAAATTTGTTTAAATTGTATTTTTTTATGACATAACTTGAACTTAACTAATCCATCGGACTACTGACTAGGTAGGTAAATAAAACGGAAAAATGAGAACGGTTATAAGTAATATAGGAAAATAAAATACTCGGTAATATTTTTCTCATATAATTTAATAGAATTGCAACAAGTTCAATCATTATTTCGAATCTAACTAATACCTAGTAGTTAGTTAAGTATAAAAATGAAATGCATTTTAAATAGGTAAAGTTAATGCAAATAACATTTTTTGTAATTTGTAAATATCTATGACTAGAAAATATAATACATATTACATAATTTCGTGAGTCGCGTATTGTCTGCGGTATTGTCGCGCAGAATACTGGCTGAGAAAATATAATTGCATAACATAGGAAACAATATCTTAAACCAATAATTTACCACCATCTATGGGATAACAACAACCTGTGATGCTTTTTGCAGCATCGCTCGCAAGATAAGCTATTAAAGAGGCAACCTCACTCGCTTCCACTAACTTCTTGAGTGGTGTTCCTGATGCTACATTTTTTGCGTACATATCTATTTGGTCTTCTGTTAAGCCGATATCTTTTATTATGTTGGTTTTTACGAAACCAGGATTGACGGCATTGACTCGCACTCCGTCCGGCGCCAACTCTAATGCGACGCATTTAGTAAATTGATCCAAAGCTGCTTTTGACATATTGTACGCTAAGGAGATAGTATTAGGTCTCGTGCTTGTGATGCTGGACACGTTAACAATGCATCCCTTACTCTGCACCAGATGGGGAGTAGCTAGCATCGTTAGATGAAATACGGCCCTCGTATTTACGGACATTATTTTGTCATAACTGGCCATATCCGACTTTTTAATCCCACCCATTGCTGTTACGCCGGCGTTGTTAACCAACACATTTAGTTTACCGAAATTTTCTATAGTTTCATTAATAATTCTTTCCAAATCTTCATCCATAGTAACATCAGCGGTAATCGCGAGTGGTTTTATTCCTTTAGCCTTTTCGCAATATAACGCGATTTTCTTCAAATTATTTTCTTTGCGACCCACTAGCACTAATTTCGCTGAATGTTTCGACAAGTGGATAGCTGTTGCGGCCCCGAGACCCGAGCTAGCGCCAGTTATAAGCACTACTTTATCGTTGAAATCCATATTTAATAACAACTGTTATAATAAAGGTAGGTACTTAGGTACTTTATATGTAAGTATACTTAGCTAGAGGCAAAACAAAATACTGTCTAACACTCTTAACCTACAAAAGCGAATGAAGGCCTCTGCGAGAATGTATACTGTAAACAGTATATCATATGATCACGTAGTCGAAATGGCCAATAGGAATTTTTTGAAGATTAAATATTTTGTCCGCGCACTCGTCACCTTGCTCGTCACCAAAACATTTTAACAAATAACAATCTAAGCAAATAACAAACGTCAGCTTGGTCAGCCCAGCAGCCAGCTGGCGTCCCGCGTCATCGAAGTAACGAGTGTCAGTGACAAGTGACAACTGACAACTGACAAGTGAAAAATGAGAACCACTGACCTATAATTCTTATCCTTAGTTCTTATCACAATAACAATTATATTAGCAATAAGTGCTTATGTTAATGTCAATCAATAAAATATTAAGGTACTAAATAATTTTATTGGATTACATTTATTTGGCACTCCTCATTAATCATTTGATTCCTGAACGCGCTTTAAAAACTTCTTTCACTTTACAGATAGTTACTAAAGAAAGAATATGTTTTTCAATACACACTGCGGATGTAACGATTTATGTTAAAAGTTATTATTTTTACATGCAATATTGTTTATTTTACTCAGGCAACCTTGGAGCTGGCATTACTCTGTAATTGGCGCGTTATTTAAATGCAAAGAACATAGCGTTGTAGTCTGTAGAATATTTCAATATTTATTAAGAATTTCGAGTACCTCATATACCAAATAGATATTTATTATTAATAAAGGCACATGTAATATATATAATAAGTACATAAGTATATATACATTTAGTTTAGATTATAAACGTAAGAATTTTATTTGAAACGGAAAAGATTCATTTGAATTACAACATTTAAACATAGCTCCTATTTCCTAATCAATTAAAGTTCCGTAATTATTATATTTCTTTAATATCTTTTCATGTTTTTAATTGCTAGATCTGTAATCTTTGATAGACTTAATTGGAATTATTATAAGCGGCTCTTTTGTAGAGCTTGCAGTTTGCTACTAATTTTTTATCAGAAAATTATTAATTATAGTTGGTGTAATATTGCGTTCACTTTCACAAATAGTAAAATTCAATATCGAT
Organism: Colias eurytheme; assembly: GCA_907164685.1. NCBI lineage: Eukaryota > Metazoa > Arthropoda > Insecta > Lepidoptera > Pieridae > Colias > Colias eurytheme. The sequence goes on along the minus strand of CAJQZN010016189.1, from coordinate 13,456 downwards.
AATTATTATAATCGTAACGTTAATTATAAATTTCAATTACGTAATATTATATGTATTACAAAATAAGGTAGGTATCGTAGATTAACTTACAAACTGCTCGACTGATTTAAAAGGTCCTATATTATCATATACCTGTTATGATAATATAGGTAGTATGATAACTAGACATCGGATTATATGCACTAACAAAATGCCAAAATATGCATGCAAATATGCACTAAAAAAGGCCGAAATATGCACTAAAAACGACTGATATGCCTAAAATATGCACAATACAAAATCAAAAAACCTTTATTATTTTATATATTTAAATCAAAGATTATACAAATACAGTGAAATTTTCATGAAATTTAGTATAGTTTTTGTGCCAATATACAATTAGGCATTTTTATCTAATTTTCGAGCGCAAATTTGTGACGTTTGTCACCCGCGAGCCCAGTGTTGCCACCTTAGACCTTTCCGGGCTAAATCTAGCCCTTTTTTGGAATTCAACCCATGTTTTAAGTTTTAGAGTAATCTAGCCCTATTTTGAATAGCTCAAAATTTACTTAAAATGGAGCCCATTTTGTAATTTTTCGCCATTTTACCATGCCAAAATAGGGTTTGTTTACTCGCTGAGCGTTCTGATTGGCTAATAAAGGTTAGTCGACCAATCAAAACTCCCGTTACTTAACGAAATATGCACTATTGGGGAAAAAGGCTAAAATATGCACTAACGCCGTAATTAGCGAGTTTTATGCATTTGCATATGCAAATATGCAAATGCATATAATCCGATGTCTAATGATAACAGTAGGTAACCTTTGGCAGAAATCATAATTTATTTTAATTGGCAATTGATTTTTATTAAAATGATTATTTGGGCGAAACAAACGTTTTGTAAGTATGTAAAAGAATAGGAAATGAGTATTTCATTACCTCTTTTTTACAATAAAGAATAATCTAAAATACAGAAGCGAATATAATGACGAAAATAGTCATTATACCTAATTCCGCGGTTACGAAAAATTATCTAAATATGGTCTTTCGTTCTAATACAACTAGAATATATTGTTTCATTTGTTTATCATAGAGTCGTGTGGACCCGGCAGCCGACCTCCCTGGCTAAACTAGCGCTTTACGCCATGATTTACTGAACTTATTTGATTTATCGAACAAACGTGACCATTCTATATTTCGTATTGTTTATAACTTGGGAATCTATTGTGTACGCCAATTTATTATAATGTTGACAAGACGGCTACAGTTTTCGTTGCTACACGAATGTTCGATAATCTTTTATTGAAAAGCTTGTTCTGGATATTTTTATTTAAATGTAAAAACTAAGGATAATTTGTTATATGTAAGATACCTATAAGTATTTTAAATTAATTTATTCAGGGTAAATTTGAGTTGGCAATAAAATTATATTAAAAAAGTAACACAATCCTTGTGTATTTGAAATTTATATATAAACAATGTTGCCTTATTATGTTTATTTATTTAAAAAATTAAGAACACTCAATAGATGTTTTAATTACAAACTGTTTGTACAGTCAATATTGTACTTGTGTTTATTATTGATTTTACTTTTTCTTTTTACGATCCCCTTGAAAATGTAATACCTACCTACTGGCTTATGGTTATTATTAATTACATAATGTTATGAAATTTGACTCATTTTATTAAGAAAATAATAGATAACATAAACATTTATATCAACTTATAACATGGTTTATCAGTAAGCAGCAGTAAGTCGTATCTAAATCATTCGGTATCCGTTTCTGGGGCAGCCGGCAGGACATTCATTCGAGATCACATTTACATATAAAACATTCCAATATATCAATTCGACCACGAATGCAATTTGTGAATGGCGCCCATAAATAACTATTTCCCGTTTGACACATAGCGACCCTTCACAGAAGCGGGCAACACCGTTCCGTTTTCCCGCTATCGTTTGACAGATGTGTTTCGAATTTGAAAACCGGAAGGATTCGAGTCCGCCCAAATCAAGTGTGAAATTCAATTGAGCGGCAATAAATTTTGACGGTTTGAAAAACGCAATGCTCTCGGGTTTTGTATTGCTTTGATTATATCCTGAAATGTGGCAAATATGTCACGTATCTACGATTTTATAACTTAATATTAGATAGAGAATATCTTTAGAAAAGCAAGTCAAAATAAATATATAATATAAAATAAGTAGGTAGGTAGGTAACTGTTTTAACTTCGAAATGTATGGGGATGTAGCTCAGTGGTAGAGCGTTCGCTTTGCATGTGAAAGGCCCCGGGTTCGATCCCCGGCATCTCCAATCCTTTTTTATGATAGAAACGAAACATTAAAACGTTGAATTATGTAATACCTATTAAGTTCAATTATTATCAGGGTTAGGGTTTTAGTTTTATTTTTATTATTAATAATGAGTTATTAAAGTCAGAGCCAGTTACTAGAACAATTATGAAAACGTTCATTTGCCATTGCTCTACACAAGATGAACTGTTACATAATGTGTGCTATAACAGCTTCCAAAGCTAAATCCCTCGTCATTTATAACGTTATTTTATCCATGCTGCGTTGCAAATCATTTCCCACGAAAACCGTTATTTTTATCTGTAGCATTACATAATCTGTGGTTCAGGTAAGCACGTAAGTGTAGGTACAAATTGTTAGTTTATGGGCCATTTCGCGGCAATCGGCAGATTAGGCTATCCATCAGCGAACAGTTGCTATACATCGCGGAAACGGCGCCATACCTCTGTACTGCAACATTATGCTGAATGTTTTATTCGAAACGAGTACGGAATAAGATACACTATCGAATTATTGTGAATGTATGTTGGGCTTGTACTGTTTTAAATCAGCCAAAAGTCCAATCGATGTCCAGATAACACTGGAAGTTTCCTCTCTAGTATTTTGCTTTTATTAAATGATTTAATCATTAATCTATACTAATAATTATCTTAATATATATATAAATCTCGTGTCACAATGTTTGTCCTCAATGGACTCCTAAACCACTTAACCGATTATAATAAAATTAGCACACCATGTGCAGTTCGATCCAACTTGAGAGATACGATAGTTTAAGCTCCGCTAGTTAATATTATAACGCTGAAGAGTTTGTTTGTTTGTTTGAACGCGCTAATCTCAGGAACTACTGGTCCGATTATATTAAATTGAAATTAACAGATGGATTAAAATTCGCTGTACCAGTAGATATAAATGAGATTATATATTTAAAATTATAATTTCAGACTTCATCTATACTTATACAGACACATTTTCCGAGAACCAGTACAATCGTAATTAAAGGCAAATGCCCGAATTTTTCTCAATTTCCCCGCGATCCAATAAAGAAATGCAAATGAGGTGTGGCTAAGAATTATTGCGTCCACCAGGGTTGTACCTACCCAATGTTATCGATAAAAATAAACAGATGGAGTTTCTAATTAAACGTATAAATTCATTTAGTTTAATAACTGCTTGTATATTTTTCTTATAATAATACTGTAGACTGTCCGTACTTAATGACACTTAAAATGATGTCAGTAAACATAGCAATTAATTGTGATATTCTAAATGTTACAACAATCGTTTTATTCTAGATAGATTTTAGGAAGCAATTATTAGCACTTTTGTACCTAATACATAGTTTTATTATTTATACTTACGTCTTACATGTAGGTAAGATGTAGCTGTAACTTGTCCATATTAATTCAATAGTACATAAATATACCTACCATAAAAGAGCTTGAAATATATGTAGGGAACATGAATGATGACACACGTGACACGATAGAGCTTTAAGCATAATTTTTATTTTATTCATACGCTAAATTCAGATACTGCCCAATGAAACGCTAAGAAAATTTCATCGATAAACCTGTACATCATTAGACCGTCCCCCGTGTACTGTAAAAAAGTTTTTATAGCTAATTCCGTACGTCGCATTAATGGACCCGTCGATACTTGTAAATGAACTTCAGATGACTCCGCCATTGTTTTACTGTCTGTTCGCAGATTACATTTGTTTACAGCTTTTATACTTTAGAGGGATGTGTTTTAGATGACGGTTGGAACGGCTCCGGTTTACTGATAAGTATTTGGAAAATATTGTATTTTTTGGTGACTATAATAATATAATATATTTATAGTTTGATATAACAGTATTATGTGCTCAGTTGCGGATTATATATGAATCAATTAAATAGGTTTAAAAGATAAAGAATTAATCGTTATGTCCGAGATTAGATCGTCGTGTCAGCCGTGGGATGTCCACTGGACTAAGGCCTCCCTCAGGGTTTTCCACCAGTTTTCCGAGATTAGATCACAGGATATTTTTTTTTTTTTTTAATATAATATGTAAATTTTCATCTCGCATCATGGTAACATGAAATCTTTATACTGCGTATGTTATATTACTTATGTTTTATTATATGTATGTTTTATGTTTTATTATGTATGTTTTATTACTTATTAAAAAATTACACCATTTTTTGAAGTTATTATTTCAAATAAATATACAAATCCTAAGTACCCTAGTAACTATGTGTATGGGTTTCAAGTTCATTAATAGATTGAAATCATTTAATAGTAAAAAGTTATTTGGAGATGCCGGGGATCGAACCCGGGGCCTTTCACATGCAAAGCGAACGCTCTACCACTGAGCTACATCCCCGATGGATAACAAAATGTAATATCCATAATCTATAATATTGTTTATGGTAATTAAAATTACCTTCAAGTACTTGACATGATAACAAAGGAACTTAATGAACATGTGGTATCATCTCTTGTTTATAATGTGTTAAATTGGACTACCTATTCAAAGACAATTAATACTAAATTTATTTCCGATAAGATTGTAGCGACGAGGTACCTCATTTATCCTAAAATAAGTATAAATGAGGTACCTCGTAATGTTTTTTTCATTTAAATGCACAGCTTAAATTATAGACTTCGCGAGAATAAATTATTAAAAACACGACAGTATTCCGATTAACAAATGAACCAGATTTTTTTTTATTCTCAGTTGTATTGTATCTTTAAACTACAGTTAAAAAGCGTACAATTTTATACATATATTTCAAAATTCTATCAAAATTCAGTCAGTACATGTTTTAAAAGTAGGTATCTCCATAAATCTTGACCTATTTTTAATCACGATGCCATACAGCTTACAAATTACAATATACAGACATTTTAATAAACTCACTATTCCCATTATGATCGGATTCTAATTATTCAGTATGAGCATTAAATCATGAGCTTGTCAAGGGGTCGGGAAGAAGTCGACTATGATGGCATTCCTCTTGCCCATAAAAATATTTTCACGCGCTAAATGAGGATTAAACCCTATAAAATGAGGCTCAGTTATGCTATATTTTAGGACGATATTTGAAAATTAAGTAGATCTGGTAAATTTCATTCAGAATTTTCCACCAAATGAAAGAAATGTGAGGACAAAATTTTATTTTTCATGTTGTATATCAACTCTGCTACTTGCCGTAAGATGTCGCTAGTGTCTAGAGAGGCTTCTTCTTCAATGTTCTTTATAATTTTATTAAATGATCGGTAATAGATTTTTCCTTTTAATGACATGAAAACATTTTTTTTATATTCCAAGGATATAAATATATAAAATATGTTATTATACCATTGTACTTTTTATTACATTTAATAGAAGAGCTTTCTTCTCAAAATTTAAAACAACAATAAACGTATCAAATGCTGACTTAACCCTAAAAATAGTTTAACTACTTACTACTCAAATTTTACCATAAAAATATATAGGTAATAGTAGATATTCTTTCAGCGCGTCATAACAACTGGTGCTTCGCAGTTTCATTCGCGTCACGTCGTGAGGGCGCGCACCGTACGCTGATGAATGCTATAATATTGTTTTAACGTAATTATACATGTATAACTAAGTACATATTATATAAGTTAGTGATCAGGTTGTAGGGATCGTGGGTTCGATTCCATCGACAGGAAATAGGATCATTTGACTCATTCACATAGAGCTTTCAGCTTCACCAAGGTGAGGTGTTTTTGTGAATTATGTTCAATATTTTATATTCCTGAAAATGGCCTTTAAATAATATCACTTGTTGTATAATAGTTTACTATAATTAAGGCATTTTTTAAAACTAAAGAAATGATGCTCGAGGACTTCAACCCCAAATTTTAATAGTTCCTGAAAACAAAACAATGAAAATCGCTCAATTTTTTTTCAATAAAGACACGTTGACATTCGTCCTTCACCTATTGTTTACAAATAAATCGTTTTAAAACCGTCACGATAAATGCGATATTCGCTACTTTATTGCTCTATAAAATATAGCTTTAACAGAATAAAACATGGTGTCTGCAGCGAGGGTGTATCGACTGAAACTTCTATAGCTAAGGTATAGCGCAGCCGGTAGCACGTACCTCCTACGTGACCAGCATCCACTGATACAAAAAGCGAAAAACAAGATGGAAATACGGAAAATTATTTCGGAAATAAAATTTCCAGCCAACACTGGAAAATTCGTTTATGAATGCGAAACTTGCACGGTTTAATACTCGCTAGGTATACCTGGCTCGTAAACATTTTATGACTTTAGTTTTGAATAATTTTGAACTGACGTGAATACGTGAGGGATTACTTTGTCATATATTTTGGTGTGAAAGAGCAAAGAAGTTACACACTTACCTACCTCATAATATCGATTTCATGTAGGTATAACTCAATCACTGATGGCAATTTCTACGTTCTTCATTTTATTCCATTCCTCTACCTAGAATATCTGAGAAAGTATTTTTGAAGTGAAACATCTTTAGGCATCATGGCTATACCGTCACGTCATGGAGTAAGGCGACGATTTTGGTATCTTTGAATCTCGCTAAAGAAGTTTTATTTCTGACACGTGTGCTAGGCACACACTGTTTTTGATATAGGTATTTAATTTTGTTTACTATAAAGAAACTAAAATACCGAATACCGGCCGATTTGGTCACGTAACACAAGGGCTGTGAAATGTGATGAGTCCACCTTGCATTAAGGGAAGTTTGGGTCTACGTCTGTTTTATGAGATTTCAAACAATTAGGTTTTTCCCTCATTCTCTTTTTACACATTGAAGTAGTATTAAGAAAATAAACGTGATACTAACTTGCATTAGTAGTAGTGCAAATGTCTAAACTATCATGGTTCTTATCTACTTAAAGGTAAATGGGAAAGCCATTTTTATTTTCTGTAATTTTATTCAAACAAAATCTATTCCACATCATAACAGTTTTTCCCATAATATGATCAGATAAATGTTGTTTTTTATTATTTTAAAACATAAATAATTTGTTCCAAAATACCAATTTTTTTTATGGAATTTTCAAAGTTTCTATCCAACTTTTTATCCAAGATGTTCTAGTCCAAGTATCTAACTAATGATAAGTGACCGTTATTGCGTCTTGGACAAACAAATTGTTTTCTGCCGAAGGGACGGCTACTTTTTGTGGAGAGATATTAAAAAAGTACCTAAGTGTGATTCTATTGCCGTAACGACACGTGCGTGGTCAGTGTATGAGGTTCCTAAACAGGCGATTAATGGTTACTTAAATGAACTTACAATTAGAAGACTGGGAATGTTAATACACTATTTGTTAATTATTCATTGTGTATTCATTAAGCTTTGTTAGCATGACCATATATATATCACTACATAGTATAAAACAAAGTCGCTTTGTTTGTCCCTATGTCCCTTTGTATGCTTAAATCTTTAAAACTACGCAACAGATTTTGATGCGGTTTTTTTAATAGATAGAGTGATTCAAGAGGAAGGTTTTAGTATATAATTTATTAGGTTTTAGACAAAGCGGGCGAAGCCGCGGGCGGTAAGCTAGTAAGACCTATATACCTAATCTCCTAAGCATTCATCACTTACAACTCTTTAAATTTTTTTGTCTGTCTAAAGTTAAATGCTGAACGGTGTACCTTAAATATATAATAAAAATATTTATTAAACTTTTAAATATGTGTAATAAACTAGTTAATCACAGAAATTTAAGCAAACGCTGATTAAGTTCATACAATAGTGCATGTATAACAGTTTGTACAGAAACTAAACATAAAAATACTGAATAAATATACTTACTTTTTCTAATACTTTCCAGAAACAACTGCCAAATATTTTACGCTAGTTTCTTGGCCTATACTAATGTAGCAGAAGGGTCCACTTGCATTTGGCGTCGCAGTAAATCATAAGTAAGCCGATTGTTGATGACGAACGTATTGCCATCGCGACATCTCACTGCAATCTTGATTTATGATCTTTATTTGTTGTATAATTGGACGTATCGATTTGAATCTTGTGTTTTATTGAAAGGTAGAATATTGATAGGTGTGGTATAAACGGTTTGTAAGGTCCTATTCTGATGCTAGAGAAGAAATCCTTTATTTTTAGTCGGTTTCAATACATTATCTATACTAATAATAATATTATAAAGAGGAAAGGTTTGTATGTATGTATGTATGGTTTTCACGCATAAACTACTGGACCGATTTTGATGAAATTTGGCACAGATAATCGACCCTGAGAAAGAACATAGCCTACCTTTTATTGCGAAATATGTACCACGGGCGTATCCGGGGCGGACCGCTAGTTACAAATATAATTAATTTAATAAAAGTCTCTACATATACCTACATACAATAATAATGGTGATGTAAAACGTATGATGAGGTACGAAGTCCTAAAACTTACATGTAGAGCAAAACTTACAAAAGGGCTTATAATTAATATTCAAAAATTATTCAAACAATTTGCAAGGGCATAAAGATGTCTGCAGCCGAAAATAAGAAAAGATTTCAATTTGTATCGTTAACAACAATCATCATAAAAGCTCGTCAATGCTATTTTAAATGCAACGAACTTTTTGAAGTGAAACTTCTTTATCGGGGTTGGAAAAAAATTTAGTGTAACATTTTTTCGTTACGCGTGACATTTTTCCGTTAAGCGCCATCTTTTTCTTATCCCTACAACGCGTATTTCTGTAAAGTTGCATATATACTTACCTAATAATTTTTTTTTTTAAAATAAGGTCGTAAAGAAGTTTCACTTCTTACGTGTGTACACTACTTCTTACTAGTACCTACACGCACACATTTTTTAATTGCTTCTGACGTTCAATAATTAGATTTGTCATTAACCAAATTTTAAGAATAGCCTTTTCAAAATTCTTTGAACATCGTATTCAATATATTCCAATTAACATAAAAACGAGCGTACCGTTCGCAAATTCCGCCAAATTCTTCACACCTATCTCCCATAGCTATCAAACGTTCAAAATATTGTTTTGGTATATTGTTCTACTTTTTACAAAGATGGCGAGCGTGCACGCCAGCTATTCGAAGCTTCGATTCAGTATCGATACGAAAGAATTCCGCCGGCTATGCGACGACACAATGTCATATACAAGTAATTGTATATAATTGGTATTTCTCAAGAACAATGACTCGAAATTACCCTTTGAGTGAAATAATTATGGTGATTTTTTTGCGGACGGTCCCGATCGCTTTGACAAAAGCCGGTGTCGATTTTCCGTTTTATTGCCGATTGTGTATTGATTATTGTTTTAATGAGTAGTTTATTAAAGCTTTTATGGGATTATATTTCATATATCAACACGATACGTTCATAATATTATTTTTGTCTGTCCTACTTCTCTATATATGTATCTATTAATTGGGTTGGAGTAAATGTTTAATGTAAGCTGTTTTTAAAATTGTAACTTCACTTATAGTATTTGTTGCTGCTTGATTGAAATCGCTAATAAGTTGTTATTTGCAACACAGATAATTATGTCCGAAGTAGGTCCCTAAAAATCCCTCAATACATTTATAGTGTTATTGATGTTGAGTCATATTACCGAATCTGAGATTGACTCCAAAGTCCATACTACAGGGCGGTCTCGTAATAAATAAACTCAATAAAAACACCAAGAGGTCGTTTACATTTTTACAATATCACGATTTAGATGGCCCGTAGCTCGTACAGAAGATCGCAACTCAATGGTATGCGAGTTTTTGTCTCCACGCTTTATGTCAGCCCCCCACTTGCAAAGGCTTTTTCCATTTTATTTAACGAATCGATGAATAAGAATAATGTATGAAAAAGTGTCTGGTTGTGATTGAATGCAGACTTTATCTCGAGATTGGTAGATAGCGCGTTACTTGTTTGAGTTACGGTGGTTTGTACAAGCGCCCTCGACGTGCTGTTTTTGCACTGTATTGCAATATTTCTCATATATTTTAGCTGTAGCTGGTCTGTAGTAGGTTGGGTTATTAATAGATTGTGACTTTACAAATGAAACACAAGATGTAAAACAATATATTTATTTCATCTTCCATACACAGTTTAACATATTATTATTATTGTCTCGTCTAAAATGTCCATAACTTAAAATCAAATAAGAGTAAATACAAATTTTATAGCGTGTTTCTACGTGAGGAATACTTTCAGCGTGAACTTTTTTATATAAGGTATTATGGAAATTTCATGCTATAGCTATACTATACTTTTATCTTTGTTTCAATATCTAATATTGACACAAATCGACAATCGTAACTTTATTATTAATATAAATGTCTTCTAAGATCTAAGAATCTTCTATATACTATAAGCTGAAGAGTTTGTATGTTTGAACGCACTAATCTCAAAAATTAATGGTCCGATTTGAAAAATTATTTCGGTGTTGAATAGTCCATTTATCGAGGAAGGCATCATCACGCTAAGAGCAACAGAAGCAGAGGCACGCGGGTGAAACCGCGGAGCGCAGCTAGTGTGGATATAAAGTTGACAGTGACTGTGAATATGAATATAAAACAAATAAATAGAATAGGTTATTTCTGGACGATCTTGCGGATAATATCGGTAAATTAATATTGTCTATAAACTCTAATGATATGTTTCAAAGAATGCAGTTAAAAGCAGAAGTACAAAATATGAAAACAAGTTATAGAATTGTTTTAAAACGTTTTTAATTTTTGTGAAAAGTTATCTAAACTGAAGGTCGTAGTTATTTTAATATAGGTAGTTGTCAGACGTTTAATTGCTGAATAAAGAGAATAAAAAGTAAAATCTGGGTAGGTACTTTTTTAGTTTAATTTTTAGCAAACAACTTTTGTTTTAGTTTCATTAGTGTATTAATTATGCACCTGCAACATAAACAATACTAGAAATCTGTTTAAATGTTTATATATTATGCTGTACGTTTTTTAATTTTAAGCTACTCATCTATCTTAAATAAATAAATTATAATAAGTAAATTCTTCCGCTTGTTTGTGTTAAGTAAATATCATTAGAAATTAATAAAGTTCACCGAGAATCAAGTTAATCGTTATTACTTATTAATATTTCTTTTATAATTTGACTCCATTGTCACATCTCTCACATCAATCTAAGATAATCAACTAGCTTTCTAACATATGAATACTTGTCAACCGAACGTATTGCAATGTATCGACTCATCCAAGGTCCCTTAATTGCATTAATTGGTGCATCAATAAGCCCAACATTATCTGATGGCTTTTAATTAAACCGTTCATTAATTACATTATAATTACCGCGGACAATGACGCCAGCTGACGGCGGGATGCCGAACTAACGACCGCATTGATCGCCGATCGATCAGTGAAAAGTGAATTGACAAAAAGTTTATTGCCCTTTTTCTCTAAACGTATGCTTTTAGAATTATATGAAATTGGATAGAATGGTTCGGGATTTTTATAGCTACAAACTATGGTATAATGTTTGAGGAAACATTTAGATCGTTTCCGTGGTTTTGTGTTTAGTGATTGTAATTTTATGTTCGAAAGGGTTTGAAGTATTTTATTTTAGTAGTTTAATTATATCATTCATTTATAGTATCGTATGTCTTTTTAATGTTAACTGTAGTTTTTTTTTTAATTATTAATTCGTTATTCATTATGATACAAATTATACTTACCTAGCTGATAAGTGATATAAAACCTATGTACCTACTAGATATATATTATAATTAATCGATATTATTTTGCATGTACTCCGTAGCTACTAAGGTAGCTACTTAAGTCTCCTTACATCCTCAAAAAACATAATTCAAAGCTTTAATGGCTTTTTGCTTTAATTACAAAATATTGGAACGTCTAGTATATGCTATCGAATCTAACTAATCAACGACCTGTTTTACATGTATTCTTGCAGCTTTTAAAAATATGACGAGCTAAGAAAATGTCTTCACCATAAATCATAAAATATGAATATGTAAAATTTAAGTTCGCAGGCACAGACCGCGGGTCGACGCGTCGGTGTCGCGCGACGAAAAAGTCGCCGCGCTCGTCGTTCTCTATTGACAAGACATTGACGGATACGGCGAACGATAGGGCTGCCGCACGGCTAATTTTAGTACTTTTTGAGGTAGAAATAGGTTGATGGTAAATTTCTAAATCAAATACACATTTCATTTACATAATAGAAGGAAAATATCAAGACAAATTTATGTTATTAAAATAGGTAAGTATATGAAATGAAAAAGCTCACTCCAATTAAATTACATTTTTAATTTAATTTTGATGTTGGATGATACAATATGTATGATAACATTGGGTACGGTGTGCAACTACATGTGTATTTGTTTACTACTATGAGGTAACCATTAAATTTTCAAAACACCTGTGAAACACTTGTTCATTAGGAACCTTTTGTTACATAAATGTACTTACCATGTACTTACCTTACTTAGATAATGCGGAAAGGTTTTATTCAGTATCATATTATATCACTAGATATCATCGGGGATGTAGCTCAGTGGTAGAGCGTTCGCTTTGCATGTGAAAGGCCCCGGGTTCGATCCCCGGCATCTCCAATTTTTTAGTTTCTCCTTCTTTTTTTATACTAATATTTAGTTTTCAATAATGTGATAACTGATAAAAATTGCTTAATTTTCTCTTCACTTACCTATACAATAATAATTGAACATACTCATTTCTTTATACATTTTTCTTATTAATGTACTAATCACAATTGTTATCTTCAATTTGTATGTATACGCAACATCCTAAATATATTTCTCTTAGCCGCCAGCCCTATCCTAATATACATGGTAGAAGATACCGACTTGACATGTTTACGGGCCAATTATTTGTATGGATGCCGCCGCAATAATGATTTCTTGTCCGTCCGTCCGTCCGCTTCATACATTCGCGCTTTTTCTCGCCTTATAACAAAATACCTTCCGTTGTTTGTATTGGGTGCGAGGTATCGATTAAGAATCGCTTCAAGGCTATATTTGGAGAATAACTTATAAATGAGAGTGAATACGATATCTGATTTAAGAGTTGCTTCTGACTTTATAGTCATAACGATTATGCGTCTGTATGGTTCAAGATAAAAATATTTCAAAAATTGGTTTCAAATTGGTGTTTTTACAAGTATTTATTGCAATTACAATTACAA
>CAJQZN010016188.1:0-18817 GCA_907164685.1 Colias eurytheme | reverse complement strand
AACATTTAATTTCTACATTTACTATTTTAATTATATTGGCGTTACCAAATGTATTACATACATTAATATTAATTCATTTCTTATACATAAAGGTGTTTAATTATACAATGATTCATATTTCGTAAACAATTTAGAGTATAATAAAGTCAAACACGGCAAAATGTTATAAATACAGTGTTCTTGCCAAAACACGGCAAGATCGATTGATCGGCTTACGAAAAACAGTCTAGATGTTTTTAGGTCAGTGTGATGTACTTATCTAATTTTAAATTTAAAATCGTGTTATGCATTACTCATTTCGTATTTATGGAGCGTACCATTTTGCGTACGTGCATCATGAATATGGCATACATTGTTTGCATATTCGAATCTTAGCTTTGTCCAATAAGTAGGTATATGATAAAAATAAACAAGAACTTCTAATTCATTTGTACAGTTTTCTAAATAACCCGAAGAACTTTGTAAGGCCGCGGGCGGCGTCAAGAATTTTCCTCATTACTTTATTCGCAAATAATTCAGATTTATGACGTAGTCTAAACTAAGTACACAAATCCACCACTAAACAAAAGCTTACTCGCAAAATGCACTGCACCATACATTACTTGCTGACGTCACAGCAGTGGAGGCTTCTCTAACAAAGGGACCAATGGAGCGAGCACAGGATGCGATTGACGTGAATAGCGTCACGCGGTAGTGGTTTCAGTTTGGCGTTGATTATTGTTTATTTTTGTACCGACTTCAAAAAAAGAGGAATATGTTTTCAACTTTCTGTTTTATACAGAATGAAGTTTGTAGGTATTACAACTGGTCTTATTAAAATTTAAAACAGTGTACTTATCACAAAAAAGGTTATTGTAAATACTAGTTAGGTAAGTACTTCTATTAAATTAGTAACCTTTCATTATATAACTTTAATGATATCTTATATATAAAATTCTCGTGTCACAATGTTAGTCTGCATACTCCTCCGAAACGGGTGGACCGATTCTCATGAAATTTTCTGTGCATATCGGGTAAGTTTGAGAATCGGCCAACATCTATTTATCATATGTACCACGGGCGAAGCCGGGGCGGACCGCTAGTTTTAATATAATAATTAGAAATTAGTGTCCTAATATAACCCCCTAGGTATTCAATATTCATAGATATAATTTTATCAGATAATTTGTAGTTAACAAAGATAAATAAAAACATATCTCAAAGTAATAAAACCGACATATCGCGGAAGTACCTGGTAGAATCAATGAATATAAAAAATGGATCGTGTGCTTGCAAATAATGCCAATTCAGGAAGTTTTATAAAATTGGTTATAATGTAACGCACTAAAGCGAAATAAATAACCTTGTACAAAATCGAAGATAAAAAATACTATGTAATGTATTATTAATTATTACATGTAACAAAATATCAAGGAATGCAGGGCCTATATATCACTACATAGTATAAAACAAAGTCGCTTTCCCTGTCCCTATGTCCCTTTGTACGCTTAAATCTTTGAAACTACGCAACGGATTTTGATGCGGTTTTTTTTAATAGATAGAGTGATTCAAGAGGAAGGTTTATATGTATAATAACATCCATTAAATAGTGGAGAAGTACTGTTATTTTTGAGGTTTCTAATGTGATGTCGTAAAAAATTACATTTTTTCCGCTTACATTGCAAACGCAGGCTGAACCCTACGGGTTTTATCAAAATAATGTACTAAGTATTGTACACATTGAAAAGGTCTACAGAAAAGTCCGCGATGGTATATGTCTATCTCTTATGGATAACCCACAATAACTTTTTTTTGTCATTTACTTTTTACGACAAATAATGGCTAATTTTCGATGCGATTTTAACCAATACAGCATTAATCCTTAACCAATTAAATACCTTGAATACATTTTTCATTTAATATAGATCTATATGGCCCTTTACACCGTATGATTTAAATGAATATTTTCGAAGATATTACAGATTTAAAAATTGCGGGACGTAGCGTTTACGGCGGTACCGGCCGGCCGCCCGGCTATCTATTTTATACCCGTACGAAGTCGGAGCGGGCCGCTATGTTTTTATATACACCGTTCACAGTTTTTCTGTAGTGTATTTAGTATCAGCATTGCACCCGTGCGAAGCCGGGGCGGGTCGCTAGTATTTTATAAATGCATTCTGTTCAAGAAATGACCTATAGATAATGCATAAACCACTGCAAGGTTTAAAACCTTCGCTAGCGATTAAACAATACGCAGTCTATCGCAAAATAAGTGCATTGTCACAAAATAAGTACGCAAGTTTCAGCGTACAAAATAAGTATAAGTACTGTATTTAAACATGATATGGCATTAGGCGGGTCCCCATAGAGCGAGCAGCCTCGCGAAGTAATGATTGCGCGAATCAGTCATGACGTATGTTGTCATTTTATTCGAGAGTATATTTTCAATCGAGCAACGTCCATATAGACCGAGCTGCCCCTGTACCATGTCTTAAAGCAGTATTGTTTCTACTGTGGATCAAAGACAGCGCAATATATTATGTCGTCTAGCGTCATCACTTTCACATACTGGAAATAATACTGCTCTAAGACATCACGATAACCTAACCTTATTAAGTTCGCGAGGCTGCTCGCTCTATGGAGACCTGCTTAATCAATTTATCTGACCATATTATGTCCTCCACACGCAATACAAAACAGACTGACAGACTTTGATGAATATTTTTAGAACGCGTTGCAAATGGAGTAACGACTTGTGTGGGCGAAAGTTTTTAATCTAGATATTTCGTGCGTATTTTTGTGTGTTTTTTTCTTATTTCAATTGCAAATTGTGTAATTTCTTTATTTGGGAACTTTATTCTAAACAAACAATTCTATTTACTGATGATGATGATGATATAAGAGGAGGGGAAAGTTTGTGATTAAATAAACTTAAAACCGTAAATATTTCATACGACAGCTAATTAATTATAATGTGTGTAGTTCCGACTGTTGGTGATAAATTATTTGTAAGAAATTATCCTATTTTAGTAAAACATCTATTTGGAACTGGGACTTACGAAATAAGACTTTAATTATATTGGTTGAAATGGTTTTAGCATAAATAAGTAAGTGACACACAGATAATAAGTATCAATAGAAATTAAAAACGAAAGAATTTACCATCATTATGTTTGTCTGCGGCGGCTTCCATAACCATAGTGGTGACCCTGAAACAATAAAAGAATTGCTTAGAGATCACTGTGCAAGTGGCATAGATGATAATATTATGTACGTGGCGATCAAAAGTATGAATGGTATTAAATGTTATATTTATATGCATGACATATTGGTTGATATGGTGGCTGGATGATTCTCAGTGCGGTATTCGGAACCACCATTCCATTTCATTGAATTTTAGTAGTCAGTGTAAATCAAAATATTTATGTTTATAAATAGTAGTTAGTTATTATTCAGTTATTAGTTACCACATTAGCGAAGAGGTTGATTGTAGGTTTAGGTAGGTATTTATTTATTGGAAGGTCAACCTTCCTATAATTGCTATACTTTACGAGGTACAAAAATAGATGACCTGATTATTATGTAAACAATCTTCATCTAATATTACTGTTATCCAATACAATTACAACACAAATTGTATTTTAACAAAATGTATAACACGACACTCCTTGCGTTTATTTAACTCTTAATATTATTCAAGTAAAACATGTGTTTACTTTTCGAGACATTACAGACAAGACACACAATTTTTCGTTTACATTACGTCCTTCACAAAGCCCGTAGACAAACTTCAAACAAAGATACACAGCCAATTCGTGTCTGAATTACAAATAATGTACTAAATAACGTGAACGTGTCCCTAGGGGAGTTCCTGTAACTGTGTACCCGCTAGAACAATGCATTTATTATGAAATACTGACTAGCTATTTTGTGAATGCTAAGCATAATATAGTAGTTACCTAGGTGTCGTTTTAAAGTATTTAGACAAAGTTGCTTAGGAATAATCGTGTGGAAAATTACTTTAAAGTTGAAACCTTATTAAGTATACCTGCAACTATAAAATGTAAATCGGTAGATATGCATCGCGGTTTTAAATACTATTGGTGTAAACGCGATGATATATAGCCCATGGCCTTCCTCAATAAATGGGCTATCTAACACTCAAAGAATTTTCCAAATCGGACCAACATTAGTTGGTATTCTAGACTTCAGATGTATAATAAAGAGCCGATAAGAATCGTAGTCATTCATGACGAGAAAGCTACTTTGTAACATACCTACTCACTATTGCATATTATATTTTGTTCTCATAAATAGGTACATTTAATCCTTATCACATATGAAATCGTCAAGCATAGATACACTGAGGAATAGTGTTTTTTTATTATTGTGCAAAAATATACGTTAAACGGTTTAGATTTTAGAACTCAGATGTAGTAGGCTGTATGTTTCTAAAGATATGCACTTGTTCTTGCTCACATTTTTTTGAATTAAAATTGTAATCAGTATACAGTAAGCTCCTATCCATACTAATATTATAAATGCGAAAGTAACTCTGTCTGTCTGTCTGTTACTCAATCACGCCTTAACTACTGAACCAATTTGCATGAAATTTGGTATAGAGATATTTTGATACCCGAGAAAGGACATAGGCCACTTTTTATTGCGAAATATGTACCACGGGCGAAGCCGGGGCGGACCGCTAGTACTACATAAGTCAATAGTGCAAACATCAGTCAATAACATTGACGTATGCGCATGCGCCTGATGTTTATATCCAAATACGGTATGAAGTGTGCTTCGTCTGTTGCGGTTTTAAACCGCATCTGCATTCTGCAGGTGCCTTGACAACCGATCGTGACGTCATAACCTTTCCAGCTGCCTCCTCAATGTCACTAATCGTTATGGGTCAAAATAATTACTCAGGTATTGTTTATGAGCATAAGTCTAAATATATGCAGCTTGAATACGTACTTAGGACTACGATAATTTTCTCCTACTTTTTGTAACATAAATAAATGTGGTGTTCTGTCTATTTTAGGAAAAAGTAAAAGCATATTCTATATAAAGCATTTGGTAATTAGTTATTCGAAAATACTTAGTAATGTTTTCTGCTAATTACAATACGCATTATACCAACGTAGAATACCCGTGTCCCTTGCCAACATTTACCCGGAAAAGGGACGTCATCTAAGATGACTTATTTGAATAATAAAAAAAATATATATATATGTATAAGTACATATATTAAAAAAGTAGATGTATTATGTAGGCTGTATAGCTATCCACGACGCCATACGCCTACTAAAAAGAGGAAAGATTTGATAGTGTTAGTTTTAAAATTTAAATGAAGGGGCTCCGAAACTACTGGATCGATTTGTAAAATTATTTCAACAACAGAAAGCTATAAAATTATTCCCAAGTGACAATTGACATAGGCTATAATATTGTATCTATCTCGTGTAATCTGGGTCACAGCCGGGACGAGAGGATCTTTAGAAATAGTGTACCTATCAACAGAAAATAAAATTATTACACCATATTCAATCTAGATCCATTTACATACAATATTTCGGCTTCGCACTTATAATATTCTAAAACAGTGATAATCCGTTTTAAGACTCGATTATGCTTTGTTTACATGAAGCCGGATCATTGCCAACTCCAAATATGAGTGTAGAAATTAAAATAAATACGTAGCGGTGACATATACCTCCTACACTATGCTCAAAATAGGTAGCTTGCTATAAATACATGACCAGTATAAACCGTTTTTCGACAAGGATATTTAATTATTTACAATGACGGCCGGTCTTAATAAAATAGTCGTTATTTTTTAAGACTCAAATGATGATGGAATATAATCGTTTTAGTATGAGATCTATGTGGCGTATAGTTTTACATCAAGTTACTTCTACCATATAATACCCAGTCAGGAATACTGATGATTCAGCCCTTTCATTTGTAGAATATTTATTTCTACACTCAAGATTCTGTTAAAATATACATATATTATGCAATTCAAATTGAAAACCTCGTCTTTTTTAGAAGTTGGTTGATAATCATGTAGAAAAAGATTAGATGACTGTGAAAGGACCTACCTTTATTGCACTGTGTGAGAAACACATGTTTGTTTTAAGAAATGTAAAAAACTCATTTTCTAAGTCATATAGTAAAATTATTATTATTTAAAAAAAATATATGTGATAAATTATTTTCAAAATATCAATATAATAAGTAATATTCATATATTTATATTGAGGCAAGATGATTAGAAAGCCGAAGTTAACACTACCAGTACTAAAAGTAGAAGAAAATACACTGTCATTACTTATTCCTTAAATGACAAGGGAAAGTTATTTCTAATTCAAACAGGTATTGATTTGATCAGCATTATACACATACTCAATGCATGTTGATATTTACATTGCATTGGTTTAAAACATAGATACAAGATGTGATGGCATGATTTGTTGATGTACATATCCATACTAATATAATAATGCGAAAGTAACTCTGTCTGTCCGTCTGTTACTCAATCACGCCTTAACTACTGAACCAATTTGCATGAAATTTGGTATAGAGATATTTTGATACCCGAGAAAGGACATAGGATAGGTTTTATCCCGGAAATCCCACGGGAACGGGAACTATGCTGGTTTTTCTTTGAATGCGCGGGCGATACCGCGGGTGGAAAGCTAGTATTTTATAACTAAAAAAAAAACTAAAATATTGTGTTACTAAAGCAGTGTTTTTCTAAAAAAAAAATAAGTAAGTATTGTCATACATAAGGCACTTATATCTCATTTTAAGGACAACAAAAATTAATTTAATTCAATAAATGCAATAACTAATACACCTGGTTTAGACGAAACAATTAGTAAGTGAGAATAATTAACAAATTGTTACTTTAATGGCAATTACATTTAAGTTTAATTATTAAGTTAATTAAATTATAAACAAATAAATCGACACACAACCTTCACTAAGTTTTACAATTATTTCATCAAATTCTACAAAAGGACGACCTAAAACTATTTAGTTCTTCAAACGGATAAAAAGTCAATATTATTATTAAAAACAACAAGATAAAACAGAACAATTGAAACAAGTTAACTATTTATGCATGAATCACACCTGTAATTGTCTGACCATGTTTACATCAGAATCACTGACTGATTAGCTATCAGGTGACGAATTTGTTATCTATATAATAAATATCCAATTACTTTAAACGTCATATATATTTAGTGTAATAGATATATTTTAATATAATTTTGGGTCAAATATTCGATGACAGTTTGACTGTATTTGATAAAATAATGGAAATAAAATTTAGAATTTTAATAAAAATACACCAATTATTTATGTTTGGCCTCATCACAGAAATGACTTTACTTACAAATTTGACTATCATATAATTAATTAATCATATCTATTCACAATATGCCACGCTGTATTGGAAACTGTTGTTTACTAGGTGTGTTGATTTTAAATTTATTTTACAAAACACATGGGTTCATACTCAACACATTAATTATAGTTATAAACATGAGTATAAATATTAAACTTGTTGGAAAGTGTTTATTAAAAAAAAAATTACAACTAGATATAGTACTAAAAAGAACGAATAAGATATGCATTTGCCAAAGAAAACATATATTTACGTATGAAAACATCTGCATTGGCATTTAATTTGTAAACAATGACTCGGAAACAACACGTAAAAGTCGATTTTAATTACTGTGTCTGATTTGTTTACAATTAAGGTCAAACAGAATATTTCCTTCCTGATTGTAGAGAAATCCATCCGTGTTGGTATTGTCTAAAGCTGTTTTTAACGATGACACTCCTTAAACGAATTCCAAGGTTACTCCGAACGGTATAAAAATAAGATTAATAATTAAATCAATTATGAGATTTTTCAGGCGTGTATACCCAAACAAAACTTTTATTAACGTAACCATATGATATAATACTAATTAGCAGCCTTCAATAGAAACCTATAAATTTAACGTATGTACGCAAATCAAATATATCTACCTTGATGGGCTCAAAAATCCTTATTTATTAATGTGTATCCATAAAATTTGTATAAAACACACTTAAACTGCACTTTGTTAAGTTTGTTACAGCGAATATAATATTTACAATTTTTTTTGTAATATTTACAAATACACCACTCTCTTTCCGCGAGACATGAAAACCATTGACAAAAGAAATTAGTAAAGTCAAGAATGAGGCAACGTCAAAAAGAAACATAAATTCCTGATATTGCCATTGCTAAATATATGTATTTGTTTACACTTTACAGTATTTTAATATTAGTCTTTAGTCTGATTAAATATATCGAAACAATTATTGTAAGCATGCTTGTAAAAGTAACGATGGAATAAATAATTAATTTTACTCAGTCGTAACAACCGTATAGTTAGTTTATAGTTTATGGATAATGTGTTACCATTTAATAAAATTTTGCCTATTAATGTGAGATTACAGTGTACAATTGAGACTGAATAAATTGTTAATGACAATTCGATCATAATTATTGCAACTTCTTTTTTACGGATAGCCCTAAATTTTTTAAGAAAAATTACAAATTATCAATAATAGTAAAATAAAAAAAAATGTTGTATGGTTTTATGAAACCACGGTAAAAGTGAAACTTGCCTAAGTTTATAAATAAAATTATCGTATTTGTACGATAATGACTCCGAACACTGCTTTATATACCTACTCGGCAGCCGACCGTCACGCGCTACACAGACCAAAAAGTTTGAGACGATGTAATTAAAGTTTCACTTTAAAAATGTGTGCGTGTACTTGTGAAACTTCTTTATGACCTCATTTTTCAAAAAATAATTTACTATATGCAACTTTACAGAAATACGTCGAATCACGCATGGTAGGGATAAGAAAAAGATGGCGCGTAACGGAAAAATGTCACGCGTAACGAAAAATGTTACACTAAATTTTTTTCCAACCCCGATAAAGAAGTTTCACTTCAATAAATGTACCAAAAAGGAACATTTTTTACTATTGTGTTAGATAAGGTGATTTTATTTACAAATTGTTATAATAAGATAAAATACGAAAATCTTTGAATAAATTTTAACAATCATACATGCATATGCACATTTTATTCATGGGAGAATTACAAAGTAGGGTCTGGCAACTCTATTTTAGTGACGAATTTATGGTGAACTGGAATCGAAACTGAACGAATGAAATGAGCTGTAAATGTTTCTCATTGAACGATGAACGAGAAGCGTTGCTTTGAAGTATGAACGTCGGACGTCAGACATCGACACGTTCTCACTCTCATTGCTAACGTTCCAGTTGCAGACAGTTTGTTTCTGTTTTCCGAACTGAAGTCACTGACTTACGTGGGCGGCATCAAAACATTGCAAACGAATCCATGCGCCCGCCTTATTTTTAAAAAATATATGAAATATTTGAATTAAAATAATATTAAAACGTATAAATATCATTATTTACTAAAAGACAGAGTGGTTTTAGTGAGCCGTAAATAATAATTTTCTAAGTGGTGCGAACATTTTCATTTTTCCTGGAAAATGACAGCTTCTACTATGATTGAACTGGAGTCCTGGATTATTTACCAGTGTGTCCTGAATGAGTGTCATGTGTCCAGCTCATGTAAGTAATTAAATTATTAGCTAATTTCAATGTAAGTAGTCCAATATTATTAATTTATAAATGATGGATTTCCCGTTTAATAATTAATTGGAATCGTACAAACACTATGTGTCTGTCTTCTTTATTCAAATTTTACACGCAAGGTCATAGACGGGTTTGTTTTCGTAATTCGTATTCAATTAAAATATAGGACATTCTCTAGATTTCTTTACAGTTTATACAAATGTTATTAATATTTGATTGAATATCTTATTATATACAATGCAGAATAATGTTTATGTATTTATTTAAATTTAATTCATAATTTAAATGAATAAACGGTTCACTGTTATTTTAAGGCGCAAAATGTTAATTGAGTTGCAATCATCGTACTCATGTATTCACTGTGTTGCAGTTTAATTAGGTATTCATAATTAAGTATGAATTTATGAAAGGCTCCTCTATACATCTCGCGGTTATGAATATTTGAATTTTATTAAACCAAGTTGTGTGAAATATACGAAAAGATTATACCTAGGTATATACCTATTTATAGATTAAAATGTACGTAGCAGTAATAAACCTACCCACGCGGACGCAGCGACGCTAATAATTACAGTCAAAATATAGGTAATTTCTTAAATTTCTTAAATAATTATAAATTAGGAAAAAACAAAACTACAAATAATTTAACGGTTTTTCGGTTCCCGATTCTTCTGCTATCAAAGAGAACGTATGCAGTCGAGGGTTAAGTATATTTCTAGACGTAGGTACCTACCTAATATGTATATACAGAAAGTTTGTAATATTAAAATATCGGATCCTAATAAAATACAGATTACTGGGCCGGGGCCTAACAGTGATAATATTTTGTAATAATTATTAGGTTGAAATCACCTATTTTCATACTTATTTTGTTCCGGCATGGAATAGGTACCATTTATTATTTAAATTGGTTTATCTGAAAACACCCAAAGGATCCGTAATGATATTCCGTTATACCTATAAATCCAGTTGTCTTGGCTTCACCCGCGCACACTTTGGATATCAGTAGATTAGGTACATACCTAATGTTTAAATTCGGTTGAGAAGTTTTTGAATTAAATCGTGAATAACCAAATCATATATCTGTACCTATAATAGTTATTTTGTTGATAAATTGTACTCGTAGATTATTTCACAATACACGAGAGCAAAGCCGTGGGCTGAAACTTAATTCGTCAAAACCACTTACTATTGCAATACATATCCATCAATAAAGCTGTTGCTCGGAAAGTTTGTAAATACATACGTCAATTAATTACCACATAACAATTACCAGAATCAGGTAAACGCCCTACAACAATATGTTCAAAGTTTTCCTTCTCCAGGGTCCCAATCGACGAAAAGACGTAACTCAAAGGTCCTTATAAATTGTTTCCATTGATTGATTGATTGATGTTTGTGAGTCTCGTCAAATCAAATATGAAATAGCACGTGACCCTTTATTGCGATGAACGTGGTATATAATGTGAAGTAATAAATGATAAATCAACATAACAACCATAGAAATCTAAATAACTAGACACATAGAAGTGCTATAATGTCATAATTCGTATGAAAACCGCTGTCGCCAAAATCAACACATTCAAACCGAAAGCTAAACAGTACACACAAGTAAACTATGCCTTTTATTGGACAGCTTGATTTTAGTGAAAACTAACTTATCTATTAAATTAAGCTTTTGAATATGTATCCTAACGCACGAATTTACGGTTTATTTTAGAATAACATCCCTAAGTATATGAGACTTTTTGCTCCAATACGAACAAACGTGATAATAAGAATGGTCGACTGTGTCATTCATTGTTATTTCGATTACTATGGTGACACTAGTAATACTTGTAAATATTCTATAATTTTAAGGAAAAACGGCATTATTTCTAAAAAAAAATATTTTCCGATGAAATATTATTCCTTTATAAGTATAATTACAACTTGTGGAAGAATTTCCGCAATGGGAATTGCTGAAACACACCATGTATACACTCATAGGTCTCCAGAGCAACTGAACAGTGACGAATGCACTGGTGATGTGCAAATCACCTGAGTGGCGACAAGGTCACGCACGCTTACGACTTCTAGTGTCTTGTTATTTAGATTTCTATGATAACAACCAATCATTGGTAACTATAGGTATGCTTTACAACTGAATTAAAATCGGTGCACTACTTTTGAGTTTATCGCGCATAGACAGACAGACGTAGAAGCCGATTTGTTTTGTGATAAATTAAATAAAGATCATTATTGAAAGAAAATTCTAGAAGCTGTAGTTTCGGATACTGAAATATCCCAACAACAACTAGGTAACTACTATTTGTCTTTAATCTTTAATGTTCATCGGTACAGTTAACAGTCGACGTACTGCAATAGAAAAGATACAGTATCAAAGACAAATCGTTCATCTATTGTTTATCCTACAAAATTAAACCTCAAAGCTCTTTCAGCTAATTTCATTTCAGTTCGACTAGATTTACGGGCACTGATCTCTCTTACGTTAGCGCTGACAGCGGCTTTTGGGTACATTTTCGATTACACATAAGCCTAAAGGTTATTTATGTATATTGTTATGTAAACTAGACACGTATCGATTACCTATGGGTCTTTGTTCGGTCCCTTTGAATTACCTTATCGTTCCAGTAGGCTGTGAATACAAAGACTAAATATTCCTAAATTAAGCTATAGCTAGCTGGAGCCCGCCGGCTTCACTCGTATGGTTTTCATGTAGGTTCCCAAATGAAAAAGCTTATGTGCTCTCCCAGTCTATGATCTATCTCTGTAGCTACTAAGTTTCATATAGATTCGATCAAATGTTTTTTGTGAACGAACTGTTCAACCACCTTCGTGTGTTTTGCTTTGATTCCAGGCGAAATATAATCAATAAAGTTTGTTCAAAACATTTTATTGTTTTCAAAACAGAAAGTGTATAAATTCTTGTAAATTTAATCAAACAACACAATTGTATTTATGATTAATGCTTAGCTCGCGGGTCATTGACTCACAAGATGGTTTCAAATATCTTAATAACTTAAAAGAGGGTTCACAGTTACTCTACAAAGTTTATTTTTCATTAAACGCCCAACGTCTAGATGTCTAGATCGCTTGAATAGTTAAAAGTTAAATTGGTTCGCCGGATATCTTGCGAGTTTTATTAACATATCTATTTAATTTTATAAAGTAAACTAGATATATCCGCCCGCGGCTTCGCCCGCGTTTTCAAAGAAAAACTCGCATAGCCCGTTCCCGTGGGATTTCCGGGATAAAACCTAGCCTATGTTGCTCAGTGAAGATGCAGCTTTCTAATGGTGAAAAAATTTTTGAAATCGGTCCAGTAGTTTATGCGTGAAAACTATACATACATACATAATTACAAACCTTTCCTCTTTATAATTATAATATTATAGTATAGAAGTGTTCGTAAAGTTAAATATTAATAGTACTGTTCTATTTCTTATTACATTTCCAATGTATTACGGCTTATAACTTGACGCAAAGAGCATGTTATAATATGCTATGCATACGTGGGTAGTGCTAATTACATTTGAGAGACTATAATTAAGACGTAAGATTAACTGGAGAAATGGAACAGCCTAGATTAACATGCATACAGTGACTCTGACTCATGAAGTTGCAGCATGTTCGTTTGATTTCGATAGATGTGAAGGTACCTACCTACCATAAATTGTAATGCTATAATAGTTAAAGATATAATAGCAATTAAACATGGGGTTGTTACAAGGTCTTTTGTGCGAATATTAATGGGCTTTTAAGTAGAATTTTAGACAATGAGTGATAAGGCTTTTTTACAATGAATACTCAAAAGTCAAAATACATATTTTTTTAAATTATATTTGTTGATTTTGCAATTTCCTTCCTTTTGGAGCATCTTATAACTTACGGGCCTATGATTTTGTGTAGAGAACTTTTAACCAAGTACATAATATACCAATAAATACTCCATGCTGATTCCTTGTAATATCACTTGAACTATCCATGTTATATTCATCAATCTCTCTAAATGTCTAACAGACGAACTTAACTACTGATTTTTGTCTAAACGATGTTAACATTTCAGCCACAGTCGAGTAATAAAGACAAACCTGAGACCAATTTATTATGCCTTACAGTTACAGATGGCAAAAGATTTATGTTCAACATCTCTGAACTGTATGTTTGTTCAAAGTTTGGGACTGTTTGAAGTTATCCTTTGATTAAAGGCATTGATACGTTCGTTTGAACTGTGTAAAGGATACAGATAGTTCCGTGAATTGCTGTAAATCATTTGTTCACTAGCTGTTTAATCTTTGGTTACTGTTGTTTGCTACCAAGGTTTCGATTTGACGATTGTGATCTCGATATAAAGATTTTTCGTTGCAATTTTAATTGATAAAGATTCTGGATTTCTCTGATAAAGTGAACTTTAATAGTATAAGCATTTACTGAAAGCTTTTAAAAATAACTTCTTCACTATCAAGTATGTTCGAATTTACTCAAAGATCTCCAAAAATAACGTTTTTTTTGTAACTATTAAGTACTAACTAGCCTACATCCTTATAGCTAACAAACGGTTAGATACCAAAGTTTAAAGAAAATTCCTCACTTCATTAACACAATCATAACCAACAATAACAGTTTGCAAATGCTATTCATAGTACATAATTCCATTCAAATTTTCCATCAGTATCTCGATTCTCGAATGCGAATGAATATGGTAGGTCGGGGTCACAGCGACCCCACATTCCGGGACGTTCGAGGGGTCTTAATGAGAAACTATGCAACTATATTTAGCCGGGTTATAGCAAATATTCATAGTACGGCCATTCAGAGTTTTTCATTGAGCGGAGAGAGAATGCGATAAAACATTGTTGGAAAAATGCTTAGGTACTCTGGCATGGTTATTGGTATAGTTCAAACTTTATATAGTACGAGTACGGAATTGGTCTGTTTTCTATGCTTTTATCAGCTTTTATTAGAAAATTATACGCACTAATGCCTAAAAGTGTCAGTTCTTTCTAGACAGAATGATAAGCACATGGCAATTTGAGTACCTATATTGCCATATTATGATGAATTAATTCAGACAATTAACTCAAAATTTTATTACCTACCTACCTACCAACAATAAAAACAAGAATGCAGCTTGAAGCGCTAAACTTCCCGTAAATACAAAATGAAGATTGCCTGTAATGAGTTAAGGATGCTCATTCCTTATAAACCGTTACTTTTAATGTTCTTAGTCACATAGCTTCACTTATAATCCATGCAAGAAATGACTGCCCGTTTTTCTGAGAAGAAGGAACTAAAGTTTATTTAACTCCACAAGCAGATATTAATAAAAACAAAACAAATAGTAAATCCAGAACGAACGAAGACGATAGACGAATTAGTTATACCATCTCTTTCATAAAACGGTGATTAATCTGGGAATACTTTTAGTAGCACAAGAAGAAGGCATCCAGTTATCTAAGAAACGAGTAACATCAAATACAATAATATACGTTCAAGATACGTAATCTTCGGTTAAATAACAATACAACCCCTCATAAGAAACTGAACAAAGAAATGGTCCTTGCACAGGCGCGGGCAGGTGCGCGAACAGCTGGTCTTAACGGACGCGCGTGTTGCCAGCAAGAATTATGGGGTTTTTATTTTAATTGTAAGTCCTGTTGTTAAAGTTTCAAATACAAGGAAGAGTGGGGAGAAAAGGCATTCAAATTGGCATAGCATGGCCAATATTTTGTAAAATAGATAGATGTTTCATACGTAAAATAGACATGAGAAAGCTCATTGGCAAACTAATATGTTTAATTTTGACTGGAACGTTTGTCGGTCGGTCTTTGAAGAAAAACGTAACCGAACTTATTATAATTATGAGACTTAATTAAGACAAATGTTATAAAAATGAACTAGGTAGTCCAAAAGGCAAAAATTATTAAATTGTAAGAGAAAAGAATCGTCAAATTCCTCGATAGATTCCTTCCTATATCATTTTGTAATTGAATAAATCCATGAAATAGGTAAGAATGATTCCGTCTGGAATAGCTGATATCGCGAGGTCATTAAATCTGCATAAAGCATTGCCTCGCTGGCTTGATTTGAATTACCTAAATGTACTTGTACAATCCGCGACTCTGTTCCCGACCATGTTTAGGTATTTGGCGTAGGTACAGTCATATAAGGAAATGTAATACCGTAATACTAAGGTCTAAGATTAATAATAGTCAGTGTTGTTACAATGAGTCATATGGGTTGATAAATATTGAATCCTTCATGGACGGTTTAATATTAATAAGCGCTTTGTTCAAGTATGCATTTGGCACGTATGTTGGGTTGAGTTACTTATTCAATTCTTTTATCCTGTTTTTAATCATTGCATTTGCTTGCTAATGCTGTTTATACGAATCCTACTACCATTAAGTACGAGGATGAGGATAAGATAAAGTTTGTGAGGATGGACGGATGTATGTTTGTTAATCTTTCACGAAAAAACTACTGGACGAATTTGGGTGAAACTATAATGTTATTAGTTATTTATGTAAAAAGAGAGGAAATACATGATTTTGTCCGCGGGTACGTGCGCGGGTGAAACCGCGCGGCAGTTATAACGAAAATAAGGACACAATATGCCTTTTTACTTGGTGAAGGTGGAATTACTAGGAGGTATGTAAATAGCCTT
Source organism: Colias eurytheme (assembly GCA_907164685.1). Lineage (NCBI taxonomy): Eukaryota > Metazoa > Arthropoda > Insecta > Lepidoptera > Pieridae > Colias > Colias eurytheme. The sequence goes on along the minus strand of CAJQZN010016188.1, from coordinate 2,487 downwards.
TTTCCGATTCTAGTAATATGTAATATTGTCAGTGTCAATGAAGAAAAATGCAAGGTAAGGATCTTGCTTCATTTCTTTCCACACAGTGAACACATTCCGATCTTCATCTATATTTTTGCAGACTGAGTTTGAAACGGTGGTAACTGGTAAATATTTTTAGAGCGTAAAATTACTTTGATGATTCAAAATCGCTTTTGTAAGAAGTCTAGATGAATGAATAAATGTTTGAGTTTTGAGTAGATAAAAATACAGTATTGTTGAAGTCAATTGTGTACTTTTCTTGTAAATAATGAAACAGGAACTATGTACTTAAATTATGTAAATTATAAAGTATAGATTACATATTTTTAGATCTTTTTTCTTTTCACAATGACGATTAATTAAGCTGATGCTAATTAAGATCGATTGTTGCTTACAACACTAGCCCTACTAACATTAATGCGGAATTGTGTCCTTCATTCGTATCGCTTTCTTTACGTCATAATGACAACTAAATAGATATTTAATAGACCTTAATTATTGTATTCACAAAATTTACTTTATTTCTGAGAAACATATCATTTCGGGGAATTGCCAGAAAACTACTTAGATTTCTATTTTCTGGTAAGTAATAAACAACGTTTCTATTTATTCACAATTCTTTCAGTATTTGACTGACAGTCTAATTCTATTTCTTTTAAAAATAAAAGTATTTTGAGGCTCTTATAATTGTATCTTATTCAAAATTGTCCATTACTTTTAAATGTACGTAAATCTTTATGACATACGCGCTTGCAAGACAACGTTTGCTCACAATACCATGACTCGTCTGTATATTAAATCCAGGACAATTTAATCCGAACAATGGCTAGAACATAATGTACATATGTGATAGGTATATATGAGGAAACATGAGTATCGTAATAACATAAAGCACGAAGGACGCTCCGTTCCCCTTCGAAGATTATGAATCATGAATGCTTAGGTACTGGTTTTCTTGAGCTATGTTACTTATGTCGTATTATTTTGTAGACTTAAGAAATTATGTTGTTGTAAAAGGGACTAAAAAGTAAGAAATTTGCGAATCTAGATGTTATAACGGTCGATAGAGATTCACAAAATGTTCGATATTGACAATATATAAATGTTAATGAATAAATTTTTGGAAACCAAAAAGGGTTAGTAGAATATATAATAATATGTGAATTGTTCTAAATAATAAAGTAATTATTTCTATTTCGCCAATTGAAATTTCATTCTGTCTCGATATTTTATTTCAATTCATTGTTTCTGTTTTATTTTTACAAATTAGATTCTCGGGTAGATGACCACGGTATTTTTTAAATGAAATTTAGATTATACTGAAATCCAAATTATTTTTGGAAGAATAAACTTTTGTATATTGGCTTTGATATTTTCCAATAACCCTTTGTTTATAGTCCTTGAAATATTCGAATAGATCGTTATGTAGCTAGTGATTATCGTTACCTTAGATCGTTACCTTCAAAATCTTCCATTTGTATATTTCGCGATTTTATTGATGTGTCGTGACCTGAATATTTGGTAAGCTCTTGTCCCTATGTTGTATAATAATTTATTATCGTTTATAAGACTGAATTGATATGTTCAAACTCCGAATGGTAGGAAAATTTTCCTGTATAACTGTATTTTGGAGTTATTTCCTTTTATTATCAACTTGACGATGTCCTCATTTTGCTTACATTCATTTGACGATATTAATTCTTCCGTGGTTATAACTGTTTTATCGTTGTAATACTGTTTAACAGAGTAAAATGCATTTTAATCTTAGCTGCGCAAATGCGCAATCTACTAAAATTTACATCTAGTACCCAAACAAGTGACTATAAATTATTGAATCCCAGTCCCCTGCAGCACAGATTAAATAATTGGTCGAACCTAGTATTGTATTCGTGTCAGACTAACATCTAGTGCATTATTGTGACAGTACAAAGCTGTCAGATCCATTATATCATGTTATATTGTATTGAAATTCGTTTTAGCGACGCCAATTAATTTTACATTGAGAACCGGTTCATTCGACCGTTATCAGTCTCGAAAATAATATGTATTGCGGATTATTTCTCTGCTAATGTATATTAGAATGTTTATTGCATAGCTAGAAATCGAGTTAAATTTTTAATTTGTTTAATTGATTTATTATATATAGGTATAATAAATCAATTTTATTTTATAAATTTATTTACAGTTTACACTTTTAATAAAAAGCTGTAACGTGGTACATTTTAATCATCTCGGTTACCTAGATAAGAAAAAATAAAATGCTAGAAATATTCCAGAGTCAAGCATAGGCGCTTCTTTTGATATTTAATATGATTTCAAATTATTGTAGCGAACAAAATTTGGGTAATTCTCTTGGGCTTATCTCGATCAAAATAAATGAAATCGCGCCATCTATTTATAAAGTCAAAATTTTCGCAACCATCCAACACAATTCTAGCAACTAATAAAACTTCTATTCTTATTTGT